>CM060342.1:29486280-29543222 GCA_030674155.1 Stramonita haemastoma
CATCATGTCTCCCACCTGCAAAGTCAGTGTTCAAAGCATCACCTGTAAAGTCAGTGTTGATGACATCACCTGTAAAGTCATTGTTGATGACATCACCTGTAAAGTCATTGTTGATGACACACTGTAATTGTTGTGACATCACTAAGTCATTGTTGTTGACATCACCTGTAGTCATTGTTGTTGACATCACCTGTAAAGTCATTGTTGATGACATCACCTGTAAAGTCATTGTTGATGGAATGTAATCTGTGATGATACGTAGTCATTGTTGATGATATCACCTGTAAATTCATTGTTGATGACATCACCTGTAAAGTCATTGTTGATGGCATCACCTGTAAAGTCATTGTTGATGACATCACCTGTAAAGTCATTGTTGATGGCATCACCTGTAAAGTCATTGTTGATGCATCACCTGTAAAGTCATTGTTGATGACATCACCTGTAAAGTCATTGTTGATGGCATCACCTGTAAAGTCATTGTTGATGGCATCACCTGTAAAGTCATTGTTGATGGCATCACCTGTAAAGTCATTGTTGATGGCATCACCTGTAAAGTCATTGTTGATGACATCACCTGTAAAGTCATTGTTGATGGCATCACCTGTAAAGTCATTGTTGATGGCATCACCTGTAAAGTCATTGTTGATGGCATCACCTGTAAAGTCATTGTTGATGACATCACCTGTAAACTCAATGCTCATAGCATCACCTGTAACCTCAGTGTTCATAGCACACAGCCACAAATCCATCATCACTCAGTCAAGAATGTTAAATTTAGCGCTCCTTTCCTTTGACCAAGTCAAAGTGGGGTCAGTTCCTGCTATAATCAGCACCAGCTGGGCTGGGCTGGGCTAGGCTGGCTTGATTAGCAGCTGAGAGGAGCTGAAAGTGGGGGAAACTGACA
Source organism: Stramonita haemastoma (assembly GCA_030674155.1). Classification (NCBI taxonomy): domain Eukaryota; kingdom Metazoa; phylum Mollusca; class Gastropoda; order Neogastropoda; family Muricidae; genus Stramonita; species Stramonita haemastoma. Next base: position 29,487,188 of record CM060342.1, read on the forward strand.
GCTGTGGGCATCACAGTGATGGCAAGACAAAGCAGCCAGAGGCAAGAACCCTGATTGCCTGTCTTCTACAGTGCAGTCTTGGCCCTGATGTGTGGTGGGTCAGAATGTCCCTTGCTCTGGCAAAGAGTGGGTCAGGCTCTGAAAGCAGCGTCAGTAATATAGACCTTCTTTCCTTCCCTAAGTGACTGTGACAACGTGTTCAGGTGATGGCTCCATATACTGGGTCTCTCTTGTCTTCCTTCCTTCCCTCAGTGTGAGCACTATGATGGCTTTAGCCCTCCTTCCATTGGGGTTTATGTCATTGTGACCACGTGTCGTTGTGACCACGTATCGAAGTGGCCACGTGTCGATGTGGCCACGTGTCTTTGTGACCACATGTTGTTGTGACCACGCGTCGTTGTGGCCGGCATGTCGATGTAACCAGCAACGATATGTCATTCTAACCACATGTCGTTCTGGCCACATGTCGTTCTGGCCACATGTCGTTCTGGCCACATGTCATTCTAACCACATGTCGTTCTGGCCACATGTCATTCTGGCCACATGTCATTCTGGCCACATGTCGTTCTGGCCACTTGTCGTTCTGGCCACATATCGTCTGGCCACATGTCGTTCTTGCCACATGTTCTGGCCACATGTCATTCTGGCCACATGTCATTCTGGCCACATGTTCTGGCCACATGTCGTTCTGGCCACATGTTCTGGCCACATGTCGTTTTTGCCAGATGTCGTTCTGGCCACATGTCGTTCTGGCCATATGTCATTCTGGCCACATGTCGTTCTGGCCGCATGTCGTTCTTTGCTGGTTCCTGTGTATGTCAGTCTATCTGTCATCACCTTCATACACAATGACCCGTGACTAAGCACTGACCGTTAGTTCCTGTGTATGTCAGTCTATCTGTCAGTACCTTCTCACACAATGACACGTGACTAAGCACTGATCGTTACTTCCGTGTCAGTCTCCCTGTCAGGACCCTTCATAGTATGGCATATATGAGCCGAGAACTTGAGACACATGGAATACGAAGCCTTTTTTATATTCTCTTTTCTTTTATTTGGAGGATCATGGAATAAGCACTCGTGTTTTAAAAAAAAAAAAAAAATTTACATTCAGTCTCCATGTGTTTGCAGCTTTGTAAATTTTGTCATCTGTTCCCACGAGCACACAATAGTCAATTCTTTATTATTATTTTTTTTTTAATGGAACGAGTTTTAACGTGTGTCCAAGATGTTTTACGTGCGTTTGCACACAGAACCTCCATATATAGTTTCATCCGAAGGACTTTTGGGGGAGGAGTGGAGTCAGCACTAATGTTAACTCTAGAGGAAAAATCCTCTTGAAGGAGATTCGAACCCAGATCAGCAGATCATGAGCGCATCACTCTGATCACCAGGCTATCTATCTCTTCTGTTTCCACAAGCATCAGCAAAGCTGTTTTTTTTTTCTTGTTCTCAGTATTGGCACTGACATAACAGCGCTGAATCCGTGTTCAAATTCCTCCCCTGATCCACTGATCTGACTGCCTGCAGAGTGACAAGCACAGGAGAAGACCAGGCGCTATGCATGTAAGCCATCAATTTTTAAAATTTTCTTTTATACCAATTTATATCCCATCAGATTTCTCTGCATGAAATTCGGATTGCTCTCCCCTGGGAAAGCCAACGGCACAAGTGCAACGCCACTCATTACATTTTTTCTTTCTTTTTCCAGTCTACAACTTATTTGTTTCCCTATCAGAGTGGCTTTTTTCTACAGAATTTTGCCAGGGATAACGTTCTTGTTGCCATGAGTTCTTCTTTCATGTGTGCTACATAATGATGTATAAAACACAGACCTAGGTTTATCGTCTCAGCCGAAAGACTAGCACCCAGACCACCACTCAAGGTCTAATGGATGGGGGGGAACAATTTTTGGCCCAAACGGGATTTGAACCACGGCACACTCCAACAACCCGGACTTTTCGCTTTCTAGGCAGGCGCGTTACCTCTAGACTACCAATGCACCAGGGAAGGCAGAGGAGGCAGTACGCTCTGATAAGCAAGATCATCCCTTTCTTCAGTCACCCACCAAGCAGCACAAACCAGGAAGCTGCATGTCTTGTTCAGTGACAGTACCTTTCTGTGTTTCCTAGTGGTGAAGAAAGCCTCACTGCTTTTATAGTTTCCTTTCCCAGGCTTGGAGCCATCGTCCTGTGGGCCTCATTGTCAGACTGCAGCTTCGTCTGCCATGCCAGCCTTGTCCTGCCTGATTCAACGAAGGGGGACAGGATAGCCTGGTGGTACATCACAGCTGTCAGTTTCCTCCACTTTCAGCTCCTCTCAGTAGTAGGCCCTCATCAGTCTCGGAAGACTATGGAGTTGCGCTCTAGTCTTTAGAGCGCAAAGCCTGGGCAAGTATGTATGGAGGGCAAGCTGTTACCCAGGCAGCAGACCCCCCCCCCCCCCCTCCACGGCACTGGAATGATCCATTGGAAGGGCATTGACCGATACGAATGGTTCCAGTACCGTCGCAGGAGCCAACCAGAACGTTGCCATATACCTACAGCCCCGAGCCGCTCTGGGAACTCCAACTCCCCGATTTTTCCTCAGGGATGGTGTCTAAACACGACACCTGTGTGCATGCTGGTTTGTTATAATTTTGTCATCCGCTCCTACCGGCACACGATGGCCTACTCTTCCGAAAGGTGGAACGGGTTTTTAACGTGTGCGCAAGATGTTCTGCGTGCATTCGCACACGGGGCCTCGGTTTCGAGTCTCATCCGAATGACTTTGACATTCAGTTCGATTTTTTCGTCAAACTGGGAAGAAAGGGCGAGGCTGGGTACGAACCAGAAACTCACGATTTACATATTGGCAGGCGAACGTCTTAACCATCCTGCCACCGTCCTTCCTCAGACGCTAATTAATCCATCCCAACCCAGCCAAGCAAGGGCCAACCGGTGTTAATTATAGCAGGAACTGACCACGCTATGGGACTAGGTAAAAGGAAGGGGAGCGCTAAATTTAGCACTCTTGACTGAGTGATGTTGGATTTGTGCGTTGTGTGGTTAGAGTGATGCGCTCGTGACCTGCTGACCCGCGTTCGAATCTCGTTCAAGAGGACATTTCCTCTGGAGTTACCATCAGTGCCGACTCCACTCTCCCCAAAAGTCCTTCGGATGAGACTAAACCGAGGTCCCGAGTGCGAACGCATGCAGAACATCTTGCTCACAGGTTAAAACCTCTTCTGCTTTTCGGAAGAGTTAGGCCATTGTATACTGGTGGGAATGGATGGCAAAAATGACAAAACTGCATACACACAGGGACTGGATGTAAAAAGCACGTGAGTGTTTATTTCGTTATCCTTGAAATAAAAGAATAAATAATAAAAATGATAGCCAGATTAATCGTAATAACGATTGACTTTCTTATCTCCTTGATGCTATGCTATGTGGATCATTTATTTTTGGCAGAACGCATGCAAGGTCTGCTTGTGTCATTCATCTCCCCAGCCTCAGCTTTCTGCTCTAGAAGAAAAGACTGATGCCAATTTAGCTTGTGTGCAACATGTTCTGCATGCAATCAGGTGTGGTTTTTCTCATCATCCAACTTTACCTGCAACTATCAGGAAAGACTTATACCAGAGTGTTCCCAGAGTATAATAATTTTATCACCCACAAAAAATGCCCCTGGTGTGCCCAGAGATGAGATGATGTATCCTTGTCAAGTCTTTTTGAGATGCTGAAAACCTCAAATTTTCTTATTGTCTCATCTGATAGTACCCTTTTGGTCTTCATAAAGTGAGGAGATTTTCTATACTGTGTCAAAAAGATGCAGATGAATCATGCTGTCAAAGGCTTTGCTGTAGTCTATGAAGGTGATAGAGAGTTCAATTGTACTTTTCAACGGCATTTCGGAGCATGAATAACATGTCTGTAGTTCCCCTGCTTGTTCTGTAGCTTGCCTGTTGGTCTGATGGTTCAAAATCTGCTCTCTTTCATCCTATTTGAAAATATTATTATTATTAGCAAGGTCTTGCTTGCATGACAGTTAAGGACTGTTGTCTTGTAGTTATTACAACATTTTTTTTACATTGCCTGTCATGTGGAGCCTGGCAAATTCTTGTGACTTCCAGTCTGTTGGTCACTGATCTGTATTCCAGATGTTACAGCACAGGTAATGCATGGTTCTCAGCCCATCTTCTCCTAGGTAATGCATGGTTCTCAGCCCACCTTCTCCTAGGTAATGCATGGTTCTCAGCCCACCTTCTCCTAGGTAATGCATGGTTCTCAGCCCACCTTCTCCTAGGTAATGCATGGCTCTCAGCCCTCCTTCTCCTAGGTAATGCATGGCTCTCAGCCCGCCTTCTCCTAGGTAATGCATGGCTCTGCAGCTCACTTTCTCCTTTAGGTAATGCATGGCTCTCAGCTCACTTTCTAACCTCAGAGGTAATGCATGGCTCTCAGCCCACCTTCTCCTGAGTGCTTCAGTAGTTCTCCTAGAATCTAATCAGGCCTGGCAACTTTCTGCAATTAAGATCTTTGATGGCTGTCTCAACTTCACTAATGATGGGTTCTGGTTCTAACTCAGAGCTGTTTGTATCGAAATAAAAAAAAACTATCACTTTGTGGTGTATTTTCTTCTAGTACTTTGAACAAAGATTTGCTGTGCTCGTGTTATCATTTTAGAAATTAGACAAGGATGCATCCTCATACCTCAACTTTATAATATGGATACAGAGCATGTATGACAGTCTAATACTGAAGACGTGGGTCTCAAAATAAGTGGCAGAAATATAACAATCGTGTGCTAGGCTAATGATGCAAGACTAATAGCTAACAAGACTATCAGCATCAACAGAGTGTTACACAAGTAGGTGCAACAGGAAGAAGAGCTGGTCTCAAGCCAAATGCCAACAATACAAAAGTGCTGCATGCTACCAGGACCAGTTGCCAAACAGCATGAAACAAGGATTGACAAAACGTCTATAGAAAATGTCAAAGTTTTTAAATATCTCGGCTCGGTCTAGACAAATGACAGATTATGTTTCAAAGACATAAAACAAGAAGAGGATTTGCAAACAGTAGAGTGATCCAACTAAACAATATCTGGAAAGATCACAGCATTAATTTCTTACCACTCAAAATAAAAATGATGAAATGCTTAGATTGGCCCATCATGACACAAAGAAAAGACGATGAAAAAAGAACTGATGCAGCCAAAAAGTGATTTTTTTAGAAGAATGACCAAAGTCAGTTGAAAAAAACAAACAAACCGCCCAAAAACATACGAACTGGGAACAATAAAGTAGTTAGTAGTATAGTATTAGTAGTAGTAGTAGTAGTAGTAGTAGTAGTAGTAGTAGTAGTAGTAGTAGTAGTAGTAGTAGTAGTAGTAGTAGTAGTAGGCACCCATCAGTCTCGGAAGACTATGGAGTTGTGCTCTAGTCTTTAGAGCGCAAAGCCTGGGTAAGTAAGTGTGCGGAGCAAGCTGTTACCCATGCAGCAGACCCCCCCCCCCCCTCTCCACGCCACTGGAATGGTCCATTGGAAAGGCAATCCAACTCCCCGATTTTTCCTCAGGGATGGCGTCTAAACACGACACCTGTGTGCATGCTGTTGTTGTTTTTAAAAATCATAATTTTGTCATCCGCTCCTACTGGCACACAATGGCCTGTTCTTCCGAAAGGCGGAACGGGGTTCTGGGACAATAAAAAGAACAATAGAAATAACCTTCTAATATTAAGTAATGAATAAAACGAAATTAAGATTTGCAGGCCATGCCTTAGGATAGGGATGTCATGAATACTGTCATTCAAGGCTATATTGTTAGTTAAGTTAAAGTTAAAGTCTGTCCCGAGCCTAAGGCTCATCAGGCCGGTGCTTATCCCGGTTTCTGTGGAGTTAAGCGACTGAGAGTCATAGACTCCCCCCTAGATAGGACGCCAGTCTATCGCAGGGTTAACCCCCAACACAGGGTTGGTACCCCTTTTACACCTGGGTGGGGTGAGAAAATAGCCGTAAAGTGCGTTTTCCAAGGGCACAACGCCACAGCCGAAAGCTGGGATCGAACCCGCAACCTTTAGATTACGAGTCCAACGCCCTGACCTCTAGACTACAGCGGCGACTCAAGGCTATATTGAGGCTAAAATAAATAAATGAATAAATAATAATAATTATTATAATAATAATAATAATAAATCAGATTTATATAGCGCTGAATCTTGTAGAATACACAAATCAAAGCGCTTAAAATGAAGGCAGACCATCAGCTTCTCTCATTGGCAATATCACAGACACCTGTGGTATGATAATCCATGAAGTCATCAGGGCCATCAAACACTGGACTAAATGGAGAAGGAGGATCATGTTAGTGTCATTGGGTGCGGTGGCTAACGCTGTACTTGGTGATGTCAGCAGGTGAGACAGGTGAGATCCCCAAAGGTAAGTCATGTTCACTGACTACTTCTCTATTCCTATGACAGATGGCTGCAGGAGTGACAAAGATCAGTCAGGTAATTCCCTGCTGGTCATCATGACTTCAAACTCCTCTGGTTACATCACACCCAGTAGAAACGTCTGTCTGTCAGACACTAGCTGTTTGAAAAAGACTGTGCTTGTCCCAGCTGGGAATCTTGTTTTTGTCAGCATCATGGAACCTGGGACATACGTGGCCAATGTCGATCTTTACCGTTACGTCATGGAGTATGATGGTGATAGTGGGCTTTACAAACAGCAGTGGAAAATAGTCTGGTTCAGAACTTTTCATTTCCAGTCTGACTTTCTTCAAGTGTTTCAAGCAACAAAGTTTGCTGTGGAATTCTATCCTGGTGATTGCAGCAAAGACCATTTTGAATTATTCTTCTCCTTTGTTCCGCAAAACGGGTCACTGGAGAAGTTGCCCAGTGGTCTGTGGAACTGTTCTGTCAGTGACTTTCCCAGCCTCCATCACCACATGGCCTGTAACCACAAAACAGAGTGTGAAGATGGACGGGATGAAACTGAAGATTGTTCCTTCAGCAGCCCTGAATGTCAGGGACTAATAGCACTTTGTGATCAGTGCTATCAGTTCGCCATTGGCTTTAAACCACCCACTGATGAAAGGAAAGTAGATTTTTTAAAGATAGGCACTGAGTATTGTAACTCACTTGGTGCCATGTTTACTTTTCCCACATGTACCTTTGACTGGCCTCACGTTCTTCGACATCCAAAAAGATTGAACAACGTTTATACCGGATTTCATGGGAATGATCTGTCATTGCCAGCCATGTACAGGCATGTGATATCAAAGGATAAAACAGTCGTACACCATTCTTTTATTGCTGATTTTTTTTCTGTACATAAAGGAATTAAAAAATGTCATTCTTTTGTAGGAAAACAACCAGATAACACAAACTGTGTTGTGATCGACTGGTCAGTTTCCTATGGAGTGGCTTGTGGGTTCAGGAAGAACAAAGCTGCACACCATTCCCCTCACTCACAGCCTGTGTCCCTGGCCTCCAGACCCTTTCCACTGCCCTCAGGGCTGCAGTCTATGACAGTGTGTCCCAGCGTCATGTGACCTTCACCTTCATGGTATGTGGTTCAAACCTGTATGAAGTCTGTACCTTCAAACACCAGTTACCCTGTACTTTTCCAGATAAATCTTCATATGTAAATAAACCATATTCAGCAGTCCACTATGACTTGCTATTCCCCATATTTCAATGCAGTGATGAGCAGTTTACGCTTTCCTACACACTGCTGTGTGACTTCATAGCTGACTGTCCAGACAAGAGTGATGAGTCTGCCTGTAGACATCCCGCATGCATCAGTAGTTTTGCCTGTGACAGTGGTCAGTGTGTTTCTTACATTAATGTCTGTGATCAGGTGTCCCATTGTCAGGATGAGTCAGACGAAAACACCTGTGATTATTTTACTCGAATTGATGTTAACCATATCTATCTTCCGACTCCTGTTTTAATCGACTTTGATTCAGAGAGAATGTTTCTATCAGAAAATCTGAATTCTAATGACTCCTGCCCAGACAGCCACTACCGCTGCCCTGGTGACTTTGCTGACTGTCTGCCTGTCTACACACGCTGCAATGGCATGTATGACTGTCTGGACCACCAGGATGAAGAAGGCTGTGAGGACCTGAGGTGTCCAGGGTTTTTCAGGTGCAGAGTGTCCACTATCTGTGTTCACAATGACCAGCTGTGTGATGGCTGGCCTCACTGCCCCCTGAATGATGATGAGTTACTGTGTGAGGTGACCTGTCCTGTAGGCTGTGCCTGTCAAGGTCACACAGTTCTGTGTGTCCAGCCTTTCTCTGCCACACAGTTCCCTGAGATCCGCTATTTGGATGCCACAGGTTCTGGCATGACCCTATCTGATGTCAGTAACCATGCTCACCTGTTTCATTTGATTCTGGCCAGGTGTTCATTGACCTCCTTGCCACAGGTATTGCTGCCCAATTTGAGGATTCTAGACATCAGCGAAAACCAGCTTCAAAACTTCAACGTGACCTTATTTCTTGGTTTACAAAACCTGCACATGTTGTCTTTGTCTAACAATCCTCTGACATCAGTTCATGCTGATAAGAGAGCTGGTTTACAGCAGGGCACACTCTCTGTGATAGATCTGTCCCATACATCGCTAACACTGTTTGAAGCACAGTTCCTATCACCGTTTGTAAGACTGCAGAAGATTAACCTAACATTTACATCCATTCACACGATCAGTTCTGATGGATTTCAGTTGATGCAACAGTTGACAGAATTATACATGGCAGGAAGTCCTATTAGAACGTTTCATTCCGACCTCTTCAAAAATCTGAAAAACCTTCGCATGATAGTCACAGACAACTACAAACTGTGCTGTGAAGAGATGCTTCCTGAGAATGTTCAGTATTTGTCTTGTCATGCTCCAAAAAGTGCATTGTCATCCTGCAAGGATTTGTTACAGTCCTGGACCTACCGTGGCTTTCTGTGGCTGATCGCCTGCCTGTCAGTGACTGGTAACGCCTTCTGTTTCTGTACACGTTTATTTGCAAAGAGTATGGGTTCTTCAAGTGGCTTCGGTGTCTTTGTCACCAATCTGACCATATCTGATTTTCTGATGGGTGTCTATATTGTGATCATAGGAATAGCTGATGAACAGTTCCGTGGCACATACCTCCATCATGACGACTCCTGGAAAAGCAGTGTGGCATGTAAGGTGGCTGGAGTGTTATCTATGTTTTCCAGTGAAGTGTCAGCTCTGATCATCTGGATCATCACACTGGATCGTTTTGTGGCTCTCCATTTTCCATTCAGCTCATTGCGGTTTGACAGAGTGTCAGCAGCAGTGGCTTGTCTGCTGATCTGGCTTGTTGGCTGGTGTTTGGCCATGGTTCCGTTACTCCCTGTGACATTGAACTGGAATTTCTATGGTCAGACAGGAATCTGTGTTCCACTGTCAGTGACATCACAAGATTTCAAGGGACGGTGGTATTCATTCTCAGTTCTGATCATATTCAATTTTGTGTTGTTTTTATTCATTTTTGTGGGACAGGCCCTCATCTACTGGTCCATTCACACTAACAGCATGAAAACCAACACCAGCAGACTGTCACGGGACATGACCATAGCTCGCAGACTGATCACTGTGGCAGTGACAGACTTCATGTGCTGGTTTCCCATTGGTATTTGTGGACTGTTAGCACTGGTGGGCATCACCATCCATGGGGAGGTGAATGTGGCACTGGCCATTTTTGTCCTACCCTTGAATTCTGCAGTGAACCCTTTCATGTACACCTTTAACACACTGGCAGAAAAGCGGAAAAAGGCTTCTGATGCTAGGCTCGTCAAATGGCTGGAATCTCACGCTGACATAGTTACTAATCACTGATACAAGCTGTGCATGGTTATGTTGGTGTATCAGCAGGCACTGCTATTGCCTGAAGTGGTTTTAGAACAAGTATTTCCATTGTTAGTAGCCACTTTTGTACACACACGCCACACACACAATACACACACACAAGCACGCACGCAAGCACGCATGCATGCATGCACACCAATTCAGAACCTACATACCCACAGTCTGTATCAGCAATAGATAAATAGATAGACAGACAGACAGACAGACAGACAGACAGACGATAGACATATAGATACATAGATAGATGAATAGATAGACAGACAGACAGGCAGGCAGGCAGGCAGGCAGACAGGCAGACAGACAGACAGACAGACAGACAGACAGACATGGCCGCTTCAGTACTGATGTAGTTGAAAATGACCTTACCTGCAAACTTCTCATCCAGTGTACACTTGCAGCCTTGCAAAGGTTTTCAGGTAAAAAGAGTGAAGGAGAATACACAGAATGGGAGACAACCACTGTTAAGCTGAGAGCCCCCCCCCCCCCCCTACTGCTGAAGCTCCTTGTTCAAAACCCCGCATGCATAATGTATTATCGTAGAGGTTTTCACAGGACAGTTGTGTGCAACAGATTTTAAGTCGATTATTTATTTTATATTTTATTTATACCACTTAATGTCATAGCAGATTTCACTGCATGAAATTCGGGCTGCTCTCCCCTGGGAGAGTGCGTCGTCACAAGTGCAGCACCTACCCATTTTTTTTTTTTTTACTTTTCCCTGTCTGCAATTGTATTTGTTTCCCAAACAGAGTGGCTTTTTTCCACACAATTTTGCCAGGGACAAACCTCTTGTTGCCGTGGGTTCTTTTACTTGCGCTAAATAATGATGTGTAACACACAGGACCTCGGTTTATCGTCTCATAGGATGAGATGAGGTAAATAAAAGGCCTAAGAGTACTCACCATGTTCGTTGTTTGTCATACGTGTTGGTGACAAAGAAAAGCCCCCATTGACAGGTGAACTTACAACCCTTGCAATCAGTACTGCCTGTCCCCTCTCTTACCTCATAACCATAAAGCGTTAATGCTGATGATATTTAAATTCAAAGCAGTGATACTCCTGACAATCTGCCTTCTCTCTTGACCAATGTGTCTGAGTGTCTTGAAGATAGTCAAAACTGGATGATACAGAGCAAGTTACAGCTAAATGCAGAGAAAACCGAAGCCATGCTTATAGGGACCAGAAATAACCTCTCCTCCATCATGACTTCTAAAAAAGACTTTGGCAATGCGTCAGTTTTTCTATGCACCTCACTGAAGTATCTAGGAGTTGTTATTGAAAACACACTCTTTATTTTAAAAAAATCATCACTCACACCTGCCAGTCCTACTACTATCAGTTACAGCGTATTACTTCATTCGGAAAGTTTCTGTCCACTGATGATCTGTCCACTGACGCAACATCTAAGGTTGTTTCATCTCTCTTTTTTTCAGGTATGGACGACTATAATTCTCTTTTAGTTGGTATGCCAGCATCATACGTCCCTTCCCTTCGAGGTATACAAAATTCTGCACTTTGACTAGTCCTAAGAAAGAAAAATCTTAACACATCACTCCTCTTTTGCGATCTCTTCACTGGTTGCCTGTTTTACAAAAAGTGAAGTATAAGATTAATTCCCTCTGTTACAAATACCTCTGTAAAGCTACCCCCTTCTTTCTCTATAACTGTCTTCACCTGTACATTACAGGTCATTCCCTCCTTTCTGCTACATATCCCTTATGCTTCCAAACCACCCATATTCAAACAATCCAGTGTTGGCCATAACTTTATCTCTATTTCTGGTCCATCAGTTTGGAATTACCACCCTCACTCACTTTGCCAAAAGCCTACATTTGATACTTTCAAATTTAGCGTCAAGACACACTTATTTCTGACCTAGCATTTTTCCCCATAGCTACACCTTTTTATCTGTCTCTACTTTCAAGAGAAATCTTCATCTCAAACAACCGGCCTATGAGCATTTTGTGTCGGTGGGAGTGGGGGGTGTATCTAAATTAAAAAGCTGTTGATCTTTTGTGGATGGTTGCTTGTGTGTGGATGGTTCGAATGCGAGTGCTTTGAGTTTCTTTAAAAGATTCAGTGCTCTAAGAATTCCGTATATTATAATTCTTGTCTTCCTTTAAAAAAAAAGTTAAGATTATTTATAAATACCTCTGTGTGTACAGTCAGAGACAAACAACGGCACACCACCATCCACACCAAACTGAAGACAGGGGCCAGTCAGCCAGGGGTCAGTCAACTCTGTCCTGGTATAGAACACCTGTTCAACCACAGCAGCGAAAACGTGACAATGATGCAGGTCAGTGTGTCAGACTGTGACCACCAAAAAGGTTTGCCAGACTACACAGCCAGGCAGGGAGTGGTGTACGGAGTGTGTAACGATTCCACCAGTTTTTGTAAGATGCTTATGGAGATAGCACCAGGGATGTATGGCAGCATCAGACTCCAACGACTGTCACTCTGGTGTGATGCTGGTCACTGGAAGACAAATGTTGATGTATGCCCAAGAACAGCAATTCTGGACATGCAGTGTGATGGTCACTTGCCTGATCTTTATGCAACGTTCAGAAACAGGTTTATATGCATTCTGCACATAAACAAACCCACTGTTGCAATCCAAATAGATAGAACAAAAGTGTACAATTCAGTGGTCAGACATACCTCTTACTATTACAAAAGTGTAACAATACCCTTTGTTGACCCATACACACAGTTCAATGTACACATCAACGTGAGTCCGCTCACAGCCATCTTGGTGAGTGTGCAGCACTCTAGAGTCACTGAGAGCTGCTCTACGGACGTGCCTTTAAACCTGTACTACTCAAAGCCAAACACATCTCATCAAAGCGTTGCACAGTTGTGCAAGAACAGCTTGTCCCCAGCTTCTGTTGTGGACACCTCCCATCTCCAGCTGGTGTTTCACTTTCTGCCCTGGCGTCATGGCTACCTCAAACTGTATTTTGCTGGTCTCTCCAAAAATGATAAACCACAAAAATTATCCAGTGGTCTGTTCAACTGCTCTGTCGGGCACTACTCTAAATTTGGCCATCACCTGGACTGCAATCTGAAAGTGAGTGTCAGGATGGACGTGATGAGACAGAACACTGTCCCTTCAGCAGTCCTGCATGTCAGGGGATGCTGGCCTCAGGACACAAGTGTCTGACGTTCATGACCCACGCTGACCATCTTTCTCAACCGTTTTGGTCTTTCAAATGCAAAGCAGCGGGAGGGGCATTAGCTTCAATCAAAAAGAAGGAAGAAATTAAAGATTCTCTTCGTCTCTTCAGAAAATGTTACAAACTGCATATGGTCATTGGTTTTACATCAGGTTGGGTAAACACTCCGTTTATATACAGCAAATTTCGAAAATGGTCTGATGACACAATGATTTACAATACAATCCATGGGAGCCAGTGCTATCACAAGCATCCTTTACGAAATCGTCGTTCAGTTTATTTTAATCCATTGTCCAATTTCCAAATGAAGGTTGAGCTTGATATGCCAGCCTTCAACAAGGCACTCTGTGAGATAATAGTTCCAGAATTCAGCCTGATTTCTGCCACTCCACCAGTTTCTTTGAATTCAGTTCAAACTACTGTTGCAGACACATGGCAGAGTTTGCTGACGTGCACAGATCATCACAGCATACAGACCTTGTTGTTGTGTGACCCCCTGGTTCACTGCAGACACAGGGAAAACTGTCACTGGTGTGTGAATTTACAGCCATTTCTCATTACAGTAACAGCTCTCTGCAGAGGCCACAGGGTGTCTTTGTTAGGAAGCGACCTATGTCATGTTCAGATGTAGGGATGGTGAAGGGACAGTGCAGTACACACTTGTCTGTGATTTCAGACAGGACTGCCCTGACAACAGTGATGAAGCATTCTGTGAACACCCTGTGCACACTGGTTTTCTCTGCTCCACAGGTCAGTATATCCTGCATGGTCAGCGCTGCAATGAGTACTCAGACTGTGTGGACGACTCTGATGAAACAGATTGTCAGGAAAACCAGGAGAAACGGTTGCCTTACTATGTCAAGATCCTTGGAAGAGACAACAGCATACCACAGCTTTACATCAGCTTAGATGGCACTGGTTACTTCACACATTATCTGATGGCCAACAAGGAACCGTGTCCTGACAGTCATTACCTCTGCACATCAGTACCAGTCCACTGTCTTCCTGTCTATACTCGATGCAATGGATTTTCTGACTGCACTGATGGGGAAGATGAACAGGACTGTGACAGTGTGACATGTCCTGGCTTGTACCAGTGTCGAGCTTCCACAGTATGTCTCCATGGAGAACATCTGTGTGATGGCTGGGGTCATTGTCCTCAGAGGGATGATGAACTGATGTGTGACATGACCTGTCCTGAAGGATGTCTATGTGAAGGTCACACTTTCCTGTGTAGTGACCCTTTCCATGCTGAAGCCTTCCCTCTACTGCGATACCTGGTTGCCACAGGCTCCAGAATGTCACTGGTTGATTTTTTAAACAACAATTATCTCATTCTTCTCAGTTTGTCGTATTGTTCTATCGTTAATATCTCAGCAGTTCAACTACCTAACTTACAGTATATTGATGTTTCAAACAATTTCATTGAAACTACAAATATGACCATTTTTCTAAAACTGAAAAATTTACGATCTCTAAATCTAAAGTACAACCCTCTCACCCATGTTACAAACAACAGACCACAGCAGATACACTACACCTTGAGAAAAGTTGATTTGTCAGAAACTCACTTGACAATGCTGGGCAATATAACATCTGTATATTTGCCTTGCATTGAGTATTTGAATCTGTCTTTTTCTGCTATTGAAACCATCAATATCATGGGGTTTAAAACTTTTCCTCAACTAATAGAAGTTGACATTCAAAATACTCCAATAAATGATTTTCCTCTGGATTTATTCAAAGGTTTGGTGCACCTTCACAGGATTGTGTCATCAAACTACAGACTCTGCTGTCCCCAGGTTGTATCTGAACAGTCAAATACAATGCAGTGCACAGCACCTTACGTTGTGTTTTCTCCCTGTTCAAAGCTGGTATCAAGCAGTGGGCATAAATCTCTGCTTTGGCTGATCAGTGTAGTTGCTACTGCAGGAAATGTGGCCTGCATCCTAGCTTCCTTTGCAGCCAGACAAGTGTTGGGCCAGAAGTGTTCAGTCTGTTTCGCTCATCTGCAGTTGGCTAACTTGTGTATGGGAGTTCACGTCAGCATCAGTGTGATAGCAGATGACGTGTTTGGAGGACAGTACATTCAGCAGGAAAAGACATGGACCAACAGCACCACCTGCAAGATATCTGGTTTTCTGTCTCTGCTGTCCAGTGTAGTGTCAGTACTCATCATCTGGTTCATGGTGTTACAGCACGTGGTATTCTTTTGTTTTCACCACAGTTCATGGACATGGGACAGTAGATCTTCCACTTCAGTGGTGTGTGCAGTGATCTGGAGTGTGGGAGCTCTGGTGTCGTTGATACCATTTCTTCCTGGACTGTCACACTGGGGCCTCTCTGGCCAGTCTGGTCTGTGTCGTCTGGCTGTGTTTGATCACCATCTTCCTCATCAAGCATTCCGATGGTTCACTGTCACTGTCATCGTGCACTTCTCTCTGTCTGTCATGATCCTGGCGGGTCAGTCTGCTGTCTACAGACGCTTACCCAAGCACAGGATCATGATGGAGCACACACAGAGGATGTATTATTCCTCAGCACGCCTGGTGGGAACAGTGGCTGCTAACGATGCTGTGTGCTGGTGTCCCTTGGGACTGGTGGTCATGCTGACGTCACAAGGACACTTTGGGGTCAACACACTCTATGACGTGTTGGCTGTTCACGTGCTACCTCTGAACTCTGCTCTGAACCCTCTCCTGACCCTGTGGAGCTTTGTGTCTCAGCAGCGAATGCAGGAACGAGAGAAAAGATTGTTCACAATACTGAAGTCTCGACTGGTCCAGCAGACAAGGAAAAACACATAATTGATTAAACAGCCCAGCAAAGAACTAAAGGAACAGAGAGAGAGAGAGAGAGAGAGAGAGAGAGGAGAGAGAGAGAGAGAGAGAGAGAGAGAGGAGACAGACAGACAGACAGACAGACAGACAGACAGACAGACAGACAGACAGAGACAGAGACAGACAGAGACAGACAGACAGACACAGAGAGAGAACGATGATCAATGAACAATGAACAAGAATTATCTTTCAGGTCCCCAGTCCTAAGAATGGGGTGAACAAAGTATAGTAAAACAAAACAACAGCAAAATAAAACGCATGACATATCTGGCGACTACAAAAACATGGGAATAGTGAATATGGGTCCTTCTACATTAAACAAATTACCTATTTTAAACAGTAAGTATTCTCCTTGTCAATTCTCCAAGTTTTCGACAAAATTCAGCCGTGCTTTTAAGGCATTGAAAAGGTATAAACTCAGATTAGGCATGGTAGAAACAGAGCAGTATTTCAACAAGTTTATATATGGCTGATCATAGGTGACTAGGTACTTAGCGCTTACATTTTCATGGAGAATACAACTTTTTTTTACATATAAAATGCTCCTCCTCTTCCACTGCATTACACAACTTACATAATTATGTGGTCAGTATTCTTCTTTGAAGTTCTTCAGAAATAGGATCCATTAATGGGTAGCAAGCCAAGACGAAGTTTTACTAAACAGCCCCTAAAACATTTTCTATCCATGTATTCGAAGTACAGTTCGGATCTGAAGTTGACTTTAAACAGTCTCTATATCTGGTTTTTGGGCTCTATAGACCCATTCCACTCTTGTAAATATACATCTTTCGTTCTTTGCTTAAACAACAATAAAAAGTAAGTTCACAACCAACTCTTCGTTTCAGTCATGCATACCCAAAACCAAGATTAAACGCAGCATGTTTTAGTAAAGTTACCCAGCATGTTTAACGATATTAGTCAATATCAACAAGCATTAGATATGCTTACTTGGGAAGTCTATCTGTGTCCATTTTCAGAAACCTAAACCAATCTCGAATTCACCTGGCTGCACTGTTAATGAATAATGGATAGATAGTGTCTCCATAAACAAACATATGTGGTACGCTGAGCGGCACGTTAAGAAAACGTTTAGCCTACATGCAAAGGAGTGTATCCTTTCAATATTGCTCAGTTTATGAAATTCTCACATCTCAGAACCATACAAAAGAATTGGCAGTGCCTGCACATAAAACAATTGGAAAAAATTCTTTTGAAATGTCATTTAGTTTTGATATAAGAGAGAGAGAGACACTAGACAGACAGACAGACAGACAGACACAGAGAAAGATAGAGAGATAGTGAGTAAGTCACACACACACGCGCGCGCGCACGCGCGCGCGCGCGCACGCACACAGTCACAGTCACCATTTTGTTTTAAAGTAATATATTAAAGTGATTAGGTGTACCTAACAACTCTTTCCCAAAGGAATGTGAGATGTTCCTTGTGCAACAAAGCCCACTGAACGCAACTTCTTCAGAATTTCAGAAAAAAAACAGGCTTCAGCTTCCCCAGCTGTGTGTGTGTGTGTGTGTGTGTGTGTGTGTGTGTGTGTGTGTGTGTGTGTGTGTGTGTGTGTGTGTGTGTGTGTGTGTGTGTGTGTATGTGTGTGTCTGTGTCTGTGTCTGTGTCTGTCTGTGTGCGTGCGTGAGTGCGTGCGTGCGCGCGCGCGTGTGTGTGTGCCCATGCGTGCGTGCGTGCGTGCGTGTGTGTGTGCTTGTGTGTGTGCGTGCATGCGTGTGTGTGTGCATGTGTGTGTGCGTGTGTGTGTGTGCGTGCGTGTGCGTGTGTGCAGAGATCTGTGTGTTGCCACATGAAGTAGCACTGCTGTATGGCTTTCTTTCCTGAATGATTTGTCAGTTTTGTGTCGTTTTTTTTCCTAATTTAATGATTTTTCAGCTTTCTTTTTTCTGTCCTGAATGATTTGTCAGTTTTGTTTTTCTTTCTTGAATGGTTTGTCAGTTTTGTTTTTTTCTGTCCTGAATGTTTTGTCGGTTTTGTTTTTCTTTCCTGAATATTTTTTGTTAGTTTTTGTTTTTCTGTCCTGAATGATTTGTCACTTTTGTTTTTCTTTCTGGAATGGTTTGTTAGTTTTTCTTTTTCTTTCTCGAATAAACATGTTCTTCAATGACGTTTAAATAGTACACATGCTGATTAATACCTGTAGGCTGTTGATCAGTAGTCTACAGGTAACACAGCTGCCTAGGAAACAAAGAACGCCCGTTCAATCCCCGTTTGTGTCTGACAATATTTCCTCCATCCACTACACACTGAGTGTTGGTCTGGGTGCTAGTCTTTTGGAAGAGAAAATAAGCCACTGTGTTCTATGTAGAACACACATCCAATGCACGTAAAAGTACCCACGGGAGCCAGAGAGTTGTTCCAAGCCAAATTCTGTAGAAAAACGCCACTCTTTATGAAAATAAATACACATGCAGACAGTATTTGTTTTTGAATGGGTGGTACTGTTCTTATGGGGAGGTGCTCTCCCCAGGGAGAACAGCTCGAATTTCATTCAGAGAAATCTGCCCTGACATAAAGTGGTATACAAGTATATCAAATGCCATCAACCTCAGCAATCAAAAATAAAAAATACCGGGACCTATCTATTTATCGATTTATTTTCTTCATAAACATCCTCTCACATATCAAACACTATCAACTTCATCATTTAAACAGACATGGAGACCTGTATATTTATTGATTTAGTTTTTTTCTACTAATATTCTCTCTCTCTCTCTCTCTCTCTCTCTCTCTCTCTCTCTCTCTCTCTCTCTCTCTCTCCTCTCTCTCTCTCTCTCTCTCTCTCTCTCTCTCTCTCTCTCTCTCTCTCTCTCTCTCTCTCTGAGCGATAAAATAAAATATGGAGACTCAGCTATTTAGCTAATCTATCATTTTTCTACCCCCCTGTAGTGCTCCAGACTGCAGTGTGTTTGTGTTTCATGACACTGCTGTGCAGTGGAGAACAGACAACAAACACACTTCATGCTGATGCATCACAGGTGCCTTATTTTTCACGCAGGTCACCTTTGACCTTCCTGTGGGGTTTCGGCCTGCAGACGGCTGGTTTGGACATGTTGCACGACCTTGACCTTTCCCTTGTAGTAGTAGTAGTAGTAGTAGTAGTAGTAGTAGTAGTAGTAGTAGTAGTAGTAGTAGTAGTAGTAGTATAGTATATTCAACCTCATAATACTTTGTGAGCGGTACCTTCACCACCAACAAGACCTCTACCACGTATTTATTGGTTTTAAGAAGGCATTCGACAGGGTGTGGCATGCAGCTTTGTGGGCAACCATGACTTTGTACAGCATCAATGTAAACTTAATCAGAGTCATCAAAGAGCTGTACAACAAGGCCGCCAGTGCAGTGTACTACAACAGCAGCATTGGAGAGTGGTTTTGAACAACAGTTCGAGTAAGGCAGGGCTGTCTACTCTCACACAATCTTTTCAACATCTTCCTTGAGAGAATCATGGCTGGTGCACTGGATCACCATAAAGGATCAGTCAGCAATGGTGGCAGAACGATCACAAACCTCCGCTTCGCAGATGACATTGACGGACCAGCAGGATCAGAACAAGAGCTTGCCAGCTTAACAGAACATCTGAACAGGGCCTCTAAAGCATGGAAATCAGTACCGAGAAGACCAAGCTGATGACCAGTAATGCCAAGGGCATCAGCACTGATATCAAAGTCAATGACCAGAAGCTGGAAACGGTTCAAAGCTTCAAGTACTTGGTAGCCGTTGTATCAGACGAGGGGTCCAAGCCTGAGGTAGTATGTAGGATTGCACAGACAATAACAGCACTGTCAAAACTGAACAGATATGGAAATATGAAAATTTCTCACTCAAGTCCAAGATCAGACTAATGCGCTCTCCCTTGTCATATCCGTATTCCTGCATGCCTGTGAATCGTGGACCCTGACTGCCGATTTGGAGAGAAGAGTACAGGCGGTAGAGATGAAATGCTTCGGGAGGCTCCTTGGCATCTCCTACGGAGACCACATAAGCAACGGTGACGTGCATAACAGAATCCAGCAAACTATTGGTCCCTACCAAAAACCTATCAATCATAAAGAAAGTAAACTTAAATGGTATGGGCATGTCACAAGATCAAAGAACTTGCAAAAACAATACTGCAAGGCACTATCCAAAAAGGAAGAAAAAGAGGCAGACCAAGGAAGAGATGGGAGGACAACATCAGCGTATGGACTAAAAAATTTTTTGAGAAAGGCAGAACAGAGAGAGGAATGGAGGGAAATGGTTATCAAGTCCTCAGGGGTGCCCCCACGGTCGCCAGACTAAGGGATAGATAGATAGATAGATAGATAGATAGATAGATAGATAGATAGATAGATAGATAGATAGATAGATAGATAGATAGATAGATAGATAGATAGATAGATAGATAGATAGATATGCTTTCTTTACTTTTCAGGACTGGATGAAAAAAAAAGTCTTGTAACTTAATCTACTACCCTCGTAAAATAGAATTGCCTTACGTTTGCATTTCCACTTTCTGAATCCATGTTTCTAAAAAAACGAGGCTCAGCAGTACCACCTATACCAGCGCCAACCTACACGACTCTGGCAGTACTGACGTACCGCGGGCCTTACCTCTTCTGCGGCAGTGAGGAGTCAGTACTGTTAGTTTTGTGGTGTTCATACCTCTGGGGCCTCCAGGTCTCACGCCCCCACACTTCGTTTGTACACCTCACACTTGGCCCATGCCAAAAGCTTTGCAGGGGGGGTCAATATCCACGTCAACAGAGTACCAAGACCTTCGCTGATGTAATGCTGTTGTTATACTTTGAATTGTTCATGTTGTAACTGTCTTTAGAGGGACAAACCCCAAGCACAGCAACTTGATTTTTTCTCCACGAAAGAGGTTGGGAGGGAGAGAGAGAGAGAGAGGGGGGGGGGGGGGGGGGGGGGAATCCTACGAGTGGAATGTGGCTGCTTGTATGGTGAGATATTTCAAAAACAGCTAAACACGTATCGACTGTGTTCCTGTGGTCTCATGAGGATTTCAAGGTGTGCTAAGTCAGACAAAGAGCATCATATATTTTATGTAAAGGTAAAGGTGTCCCATAACCTATGTTGTCGTCAGGGAGTGAGGCATCAGAGACCTCACTTTCTCCAGGGCCAGCATATTGAGGGCGGTGCCCATCTCCTGTCACTCGCTGCTTTCCCTTTCTTGACCCTAAAGGCCAACAAGGCCACCAGTGCAGTGTACTACAACAGCAACATTGGAGAGGGGTTCGAACAACAGTTCGAGTAAGGTAGGGCTGTCTACTCTCACCCACTCTTTTCAACATCTTCCTTGAGAGAATCATGGCTGATGCACTGGAACACCATAAAGGATCAGTCAGCATTGG
Organism: Stramonita haemastoma; assembly: GCA_030674155.1. Taxonomy (NCBI): domain Eukaryota; kingdom Metazoa; phylum Mollusca; class Gastropoda; order Neogastropoda; family Muricidae; genus Stramonita; species Stramonita haemastoma. The sequence goes on from CM060342.1 coordinate 29,508,458, forward strand.
TGGCAGAACGATCACAAACCTCCGCTTTGCAGATGACATTGACGGACTAGCAGGATCAGAACAGGAGCTTGCCAGCTTAACAGAACACCTGAACAAGGCCTCTAAAACATACGGCATGGAAATCAGTGCAGAGAAGACCAAACTGATGACCAATAACGCCCAGGGCATCAGCACAGATATAAGGGTCAATGAGCAGAAGAACAATAGTCAACTGAAAATAAAATATGTGCACGTAAGAATAGTTTTCTGGCATGTGTATTGATAAATCGTTTAATTTTGTAAAGCTGGTATACATGTTTGGATATTGTTTTGCATAATTTATCATTTATTATATTCTTTTATTTCGAGAATAATGGAATAAGCACGAATATGTTTTTTTTTACACCTAGTCCCGTGTGTATGCAGTTTTGTAAATTTTTTCATCCGTTCCCACCGGCACACAATGGCCTACTCTTACGAAAAGCGGAACGGGTTTTAACGTATGCGCAAGATGTATGCGCAAGATGTTATGCGTACGTTCGCACATGGGTTCTCCGTTTATAGTCTCATCCAAAGGACTTCTGGGGGGAGTGGAGTCGGCGCTGATGTTAACTCCGAGGAAAAATCCTCTTAAGTTTGTGTCATCCATGAGAGATAGATGTCAGTGACAATACCTAGAGCTTCATGGTTCCAACTTCCTCAGTAGTTTCATTGTTTATAGATAGGGGTGGAAGTCTAGATTGTTATGTTTTGTCTCTTTTGTCTTGCAATAAGCATGACTTTTGTTTTTGGGGGTGTTTTAAGAGATATGTCATTATATAAGCTCCCTTTGTTTAGAGACTCAGTGCCAATTTGGAATGAGGTAGATGTTTTATTCAAACTGGTGTGAATAGTATGAACTGCAGTGTCATTGCAGAAAAGTTTGCACGATTCCTTGATAATTATTGAGTGGAAGGTCATTATGGATATTAAAAGTGGGCCTATAACAGACCCTTGTGGTATACCATATTTTGCAGATAGTATTATGATTTGATGGTATTGATCGAAATACACTGTTGTTATGATTAGCTTCAGATCATTATCACACATGTCACACAGTGATAGTTTTCTGCATAACAGTAGACAAAGACAGTACCACGATATTGATCATCAAATTTGTTATTAAGCCAGGTATCAACAACATTAGTAAGAGCTGTGTGGTAGGAATGATTTTTCTTGAATACTGATTATTTATCAATCAAAAGATAATAACGTTCTAGATGATGACTAGGGTGTTTGTGTAAATGTTTTTTCGAGAAGTTATTAATACATCCAAAGTTACAGGTTTGAAGAGTCTTTTGATTTATAAAAGGGAACGACTTGGGCCACTTAAAACTGCAATCGGAAGTAGCACTCGCAATACATAAGTTACTGACAATTTATAAGTGAGTGTTTCAGTTAGGCCTATAATAGGAGCTACAATTTTGAGAATGTTTTCATCCACACCATCTGGACCCACCATAGACCTAAGTAGTTTTGGGGTTGTTGTTTTTTTAAATGTTAAGGGGAGTGTTGTTTTATGGTTATTTTTAGAGGTGCAATTTTATGGCTCTTTTTAGCAGTTTAAGTGTTGTGCACTGTTGTGTGTTTCGATGTCGTGTTGTTTTCAAAGCAGTGCAAGTGTAGTTTTATGGGTATACTTGAGCAGTACAGATACTTCATGGGGTCATTTTAACACTTCAAGTGAAGTTTTATGGGGTTCTTTTTAGCTGTGCAAGTGTAGCATAGTTTATGGGGTCATTTTACCAGCAAGTGCTGTTTTAAAAAATACAAGTGTAGTGTACTTTTAAGGGATTACTCTAGGAGTGTGAGCGTAGTTTTATGGACTTAAGCAGTAGAAGTGTATTGTTATGGGCTTGTTTTTAGCAGTGTATGCCTAGTTCAATGGATTTTAGCTGTGTGTGTGTGTGTGTGTGTGTGTGTGTGTGTGTGTGTGTGTGTGTGTGTGTGTGTGTGTGTGTGTGTGTGTAGTATATTTTGATGGATTTATTCCAGCATTGCAAGTATAGTTTTTTAAAAAATTATTTGAGCAGTGCATGTAGTGCAGTTTTGGGATTTATGTTAGCAGTGTGAGCATAGTGCAAGTTTATGGATTTATTTCAACAGTGTGTATTGTAGTTTTATGGATTTTAGCCATGCAAGTGTAGTGGAATTTTATGGGTTCATTTTAGCAGTGCAAGGGAATTTGTATGTGTTTTAGCAGTGCTGGTGTAGTGTGATTTTATGGGTTTTGAATATCAGAGTTAGTGTGATATTCGAGTTTAGTTAAAAGCATTGCAAGTGGAGTTTTGCTTCAGCAGTGCAAATGTATTGCAGTTTCATTGGTTTAGTTTAGCAATGTGGTGTGGTTTTATGGGTATAACAGTGTAAGTGTAATTTTATGGGTTTAGTTTAGCAGTGTAAGAGTAGTTGTATGGGCTGAGTTTAACAGTGTAAGTATAGTTTTATAGGTCTAACAATGTAAGTGTATGTTTATGGGTCTAGTTTAGCAGTGTAACTGTAGTTTTATGGGTTCAGATTAACAGTGTGAGCGTAGTTTTATGGGTTTAGTTTAGCAGTTTAAGTTTAGTTTATGGTCAGTTTAGCAGTGTAGGTGTAGGTTTATGGATTTAGCAGTGAAAGTGTAGCTTCATGGTTTTTGTTTAGTGGTGTAAGTGTAGTTTTATGGGTTTAGTTTAACCATGTAAGTGTAGTTTTATGGGTTTAGTTTAACAGTGCAACTGTAGTTTTACGGTTTTGGCAGTGTCGTTTTATGGGTTTAGGAGTGTATGTGTAGTTTTATGGGTTTCACTGAGCAGTTTGTTTATTTTTAAGGGTTTTGTTTTAAATTGTAAATTATAAAAGTGTTGTTTTATTGGTTTAGCAATGTAAGTGTAGTTTTATGATTTAATTTTAGCAGTGTACGTGCAGTTTCATGGGTTTAGTTTAGAAGCGGAAGTGTAGTGTTATGGGTTTGGTTTAGCGGTGTAAGTGCAGTTTTATGGGTCAAGTTTCCCAGTGTAAGTGTAGTTTTATGGGTCAAGTTTCCCAGTGTAAGTGTAGTTTTATGGGTCAAGTTTCCCAGTGTAGTTTTAGGGGTTCAGGAAAGTGATTTTATTGGGTTTAGCCTATAAGTATAGTTTTATTGGTTTGGCAGTGGAAGTGTAGTGTTATCACTTTAGTCATGTGAGTGTAGTTTTGTTTTCAGTCTAGCAGTGTTAGTTTAATAGGTTTAGTTTAGCGGTATTAGTGCATTTTTTTGGTGTTCAATTTAGTAGTAATGGTTTTATGGTTTAAGTTGAATAATGTGAGTGTAGTTTTAAGGTTTTAGCAGTGTAAGTGTAGTTTTATGGGTTTTGAAGAGCAAGTGAAGTTTTACTGGTTTAGTTTAGCAGTGTAAGTGTAGTTTTATGGGTTTATTTTAAGTGTGGTTTTATGGGTTTTGAAGTACAAGCATGGTTTTATGGGTTTCGTTTAGCAGTGCAAGTGCAGTTTTATGCGTTTAGTTTAGTAGTGTCAGTGTAGTTTTATGGGTTTGGAAGTGTTAAGTGTAGTTTTATGGGTTTAGTTTAGAAGTGTAATTGTAGTTTTATGGGTTTAATTTAGTCCCAGTGTAAGTGTATTTTTAAAGGTATAGTTGAGTAATTTTGTGTTTTTGTAGGTTTAGTTCAGCAAAGTATAGTTTTATGGGTATAGCTTAGCAGTGTGTTCAGTGTATTTGTATAGGTTTAGATTAAAAGTGTAAGTGTAATTTTACCGGTTGAGTTTAGCAGTGTAAGTGTAGTTTTATGGGTTTAGTTTAGCAGTGTAAGTGCAGTTTATGGGTTTAGCTTAGAGGATAAGTGTAGTTTTATGGATTTGGCTTAGCAGTGTAAGTGTAGTTTTATGGGTTTAGTTTAACAGTGTAGTTTATGGGTGTAGAAGCGTAGTTTAATTTAGAAATGTATGTGTAGTTTTATGGGTTTAATTTAGAAATGTGTAATTTTCTGGGTTTAATTTTGGCAGTGTAAGTGTAGTTTATGGGCCTAGTTTAGCAGTGTCAAGTGCAGTGTCATTTTACAAGTTTATTTTACCAGTATTAAGTGCAGTGTACTTTTACACATTTATTTTAAAAGTTCAGTGCAGTGTAGTTTTACAAGTTTATTTTAGTAGTGTTATGTGCAGCATTTAATTTAATTGGATTTTAGCAGTGTTTGTGGCAGTGTTTATTTTTATTGGTTTATTTTAGCAGTGTTTAGTTCTATTGATTTATTATAGCAGCATTTAGTGTTATTGGTTTATTATGGCAATGTTTAGTTTTATTGGTTATATTTGAGCAGTGTTTAGTTTTATTGGTTTATTACAGCAATGTCGAGTTTTATTGGTTATTTTAGCAGTGTTTAGTTTATTGGTTTATTTTAGCAATGTTTACTTTTATTGATTTATTTTAGCAGTGTTCAGTTTTATTGGTTTATCATAGCAGTGTTTAGTTTTGATTTATTATAGCAATGTTTAGTTTTACTGGTTTATTATAGCAATGTTTAGTTTTGATTTATTATAGCAATGTTTAGTTTTGATTTATTATAGCAATGTTTAGTTTTGATTTATTATAGCAATGTTTAGTTTTATTGGTTTATTATAGCAATGTTTAGTTTTGATTTATTATAGCAATGTTTAGTTTTATTGGTTTATTATAGCAATGTTTAGTTTCATTGGTTTATTTTGGCAATGTTTAGTTTCATTGGTTTATTATAGCAATGTTTAGTTTTATTGGTTTATTATAGCAGGGTTTTGCTTTATTTTAGCAGTGTTTAGTTTTATTTTTAGCAGTGTTTAGTGTAGTTCTACAAATTTTAGCAGTGTCATGTGCCTTGTAGTTTTACAAATTTATTTTAGCAGTGTTATGTGCCATGTGTAGTTTTGTAATTTTATTTTAGCAGTGTTATGTGCCATGTGTAGTTTTACAAATTTATTTCATCATTGCTTAGTGCAGTGTAGTTTTATGGATTTATTTGAGAAGTTAGTGCAGTACATGATTTATTTATGAACTTTTTTTTAGCAGTGCCAATGTAGTTTTACTAATTTATTTTAGCAATGTAAAGTCTAGTGTAGTTTTACAAATTTATTTTTGCAGTGTCAAGTTCCAATTTAGTTTTTAAATTTTATTTTAGCAGAAGTGCAGTAGCTTTATAATTTATCTTAGCAGTGTAAATGCAGTGTTATTTTATGGATTTATTATAAGTGCAAGTGTAGTTTTATTGTAGCAGTGTTGTAGTTTTACCCAAAAAAATTATCAGCATTAGTTTTACAAATTTATTTTAGCAGTGTAAGTGCAGTTTAGTTTAACAAATTTATTTCAGCAGTGTTGAGTGCAGTGTAGTTTTACAGATTTACTTTAGCAAAGTGCAGTGTAGTTTTACAGATTTACTTTAGCAAAGTGCAGTGTAGTTTTACAGATTTACTTTAGCAAAGTGCAGTGTAGTTTTACAGATTTTAGCAGTGTTTAGTGGTGTAGCTTTGCAAATTTATCTTAGCAGTTTACATGCAGTGTGGTTTTACCCTTTTTTCTTTTTTTTTTTTAGCAAAGTGCAGTGTAGTTTTATGGATTAATTTTAGCAGTGTTCAAGTGCAGTTTTACACATGTATTTTTAGCAGTGCAAGTGTAGTTTAACATTTTTTTTTTATAGCAGTGTTCAGTGCTATGTAATTCTACAAACATTTTTAATGTCGAGTGTAGTTTTACAAATTTATTTTAGCAGTGTTGGGTGTAGCTTTATACATTTATCTCAGCTGTGTTAAGTGTAGTTTTACAAATCAATTTTAACAATGTATAGTTTCACAAATTTATTTTAGCAATGATCAGTGTAGTTTTATAGATTTTAGCAGTGTAAAGTGTGTAATTTTGCAAATTTATTTTTGCAGTGTTCAGTGTAGTTGTACAAATTTATTTTGGCAGTGTGTTAAGTGTAGTGGTACAAATTTATTTTAGCAGCGTCAGTGTCGTTTTACAGTTGTATTTTAGCAGTGTGTAGTGCAGTGTAGTTTTAGATTTAATTTAGCAGTGTAGTTTTAGATTTATTTTATCAGTGTTAAGAGAAGTGTAGTGTCTCTAGCCAATGTTAAGCAGGCGATTACCAGTTGGATGGGCAACTGCTTGTGCACCTTGGCTTCAGAACAGTTTCCCCAGCTGTAAATGGGTACCTGCCCTCTTTACAGTCAAGCAGTGAGAGGATATGGGCGCAGCCCTCAATATGCTGGCCCCTGGAGAAGCTAAAGTCTCGGACACCATGCTCCCCTATGACCACATAGGGTATGGGACACCTTTACCTCGTGTCCTTTTACAGGTTTATTTTGCAGTTTAGTGCTGTGTTTGACAAGTTTATTTTGCAGTGCCAGTGTAGTTTTAGAGATTCATTTTCGCAGTGTCAGTGCAGTCGCTTTGTTTTTACAAGCTATAGTGCTATATAAATTCCATGTATCATTATAAGTTCTACAAATTTATTTTAGCTCTTTTAAGAGTAGTTTTACAAATTTATTTTAGTAGTGTTAAGCGTAGTTTTACAAATGTAATTAAGGAGTGTTAAGTGTAGTTGTACAAATTTTACCAGTGTTTAGTGCAATATAGTTTTACTGATTTATTTTAGCAGTGTCAGTGTTTTACAGTTTGATTTTAGCAGTGTTCAGTGCAATATAGTTTTTTTACAGTTTTATTTTAGCAGTATTAAGTGCAATATAGCTTTACAGATTTATTTCTGCAGTGTCAAGTGTAGTTTAAGTTTTATTTTAGCAGTGTTTAGTGCCGTTATAGTTTTGCAGTTTTATTTTAGCAGTGTTTAGTGCTGTTATAGTTTTGCAGTTTTATTTTAGTAGTATTAAGTGCAATATAGTTTTACAGATTTATTTCAGCAGTATTAAGTGTAGTTTTACAGGGTTTTTTTTTAAGTAGTGTTAAGTGCAATAAAGTTTAACAGATTTATTTTAGCAGTGTTGGTGTAGTTCAGTTTAACAGATGTATTTTAGCAGTGTTGGTGTAGTTTAGTTTAACAGATTTATTTTAGCAGTGTTGGTGTAGTTTAGTTTAACAGATGTATTTTAGCAGAGCCAGTGTAGTGTCGTACTATTGATACATTTACTCAGTGGTGGTTTTTGTACATCTCAGTTTGGTGATAGATTTATAACACCTCTGATGTCAGAGTGTGGCCACAGATTTATATAACACCTCTGATGTCAGAGTGTGGCCACAGATTAATAACACCTCTGATGTCAGAGTGTGGCCACAGATTTATAACACCTCTGATGTCAGAGTGTGGCCACAGATTTATAACACCTCTGATGTCAGAGTGTGGCCACAGATTAATAACATCTCTGATGTCAGAGTGTGGCCACAGATTTATAACACCTCTGATGTCAGAGTGTGGCCACAGATTTATAACACCTCTGATGTCAGAGTGTGGCCACCTTAATAATGGGCAGAAACGGTTGCATACATAAAAATCTCACCATTGGTGAACCAGAGCTCTAGTTATGGAAAAAAAAATGTTAAGAAGTATACCACACTCATGTACACACACATACACACCTCACAAACAAGCCACGCCATGTGCATACATTTGTCCCCCCCCCCCCCTCCTTAGGGATGCAAACAGGAAAGCTTACAATTTTTTCTTTTTCAATTAAGTGGAGGGGGGCCATGATGATGTTATAGATTAACATTGGAATGTTTTGTTTGGTTTTTTTTGGGGGGGGAGGGGAAGGGGAAAAGGGGTGGGTGGGAATGATGATAAAACAAAGTAATACTCTCAACAGTTTCAGTTCAACCACTGGTAGGCTTAAGGGTGTGGTAAAGCAGAAATCTGAACAACTTTAAATCCAGACAATGAATTCCTTATTACTGCATCATTCTGAATTACCTGAACTTCAGCTAGCTCTATAGACCATAACATGACGATCCTTTTTGAAAGAAAAACGCCCGCCTCTCTCAGGAACCAGAGTATCTGGCAGAAGGAACATTCTCAAAAAAAGTCTCTTTTCGATTGTCACCTCCCCCAATCCCCAGTGGTGAAACTGAAGCCATCCACAACATTCTGATTTCTACACTAAAATTAATGTCTTTGTTCAAAGTCCTCATGGCAAGGAAAAGCTTCTGTGCTGTCCCCGAACTCTGGTATCTTTCTGAAGGGTGTTGTGTGCAGTTCCCCCATCGTGCTATGGTGGTACAGCCATGTGTTGCCTGTCGCCTCTTCTCTCATGGACACCAACCATCTGCACACAACAGAAGTGATTCTTCAATCGCTACATAATGCTGCACACAGTGTCACCAGTGTGACTGTACTCGGTGTATACCATCAGTCACTACATAACACAACACACAGCCCAAACCCATTACATGTCAACATTGTGACAAACCAAATCCATGTCAGATCTGTGACATGCAAAATCTTTTACATCCTTAATTTAGGATATGTTAAATCTGGGATATGCCAAAAACTTAATGATACAGCAGTACCCCCCCCCCCCCCCCCCCCTTTTTTTTTGTTTTTAACTTTAACACACCAAGAAGATCCATTCAAAGGGAAATAATACAAAATCTAAGATACCCTTTTTTTAGGCAGTTCCCCCCTTTGACTACACTCGTGCATTAGCACTGCATGTACCGAGGCATCCATAGGGCATCCACAGAAATAAAGACCACTTTTTTCAGACTATCCACCGACTCAAAACTCGGGTAAATGCGAAATCATTTAGTAGATTTGAACGGTGTTTATTTTTTTTATATTTTTTTAACCAAACACTGTACCCCCCTCACACCTTTGTCGTCGGTTAGCTGCCTCACCACACTATGCATGCACAATGTCAACACTGTAAGAACACAAGCAATCTTCATTTGATGTTCATTTCCCATGTTCTCATCACTACATGGTGTTGGTTGATTGATTTCTTTATAACACTTTAATTAAACATTGATTTCTTTATAACACTTTAATTAAACATCACTGGTTGCCTCAGTACACCAACTTGGTAAACACAAAGAAACAAACTGGAATTTTTTTTAAATGTCCATCATCATGTTTACTGTAACAAACCCCCCACCCTTGCCCTCTACATACACATCTTTTTCAATACCATTTACTGTATAAGCTAAATTAAAGAATGAGCCGACAGAATACTACCACATGTTTAAACAAATATGTAAACATGTATGCTTGCACACACGCACACATACATACACACACACGCATGCACGCACACCCACAAACACACAGAGCTACAGAGAATACTTAACTTGGAAATACAATGCAATCCTCTGAACATCCCCAAAGTCTGATCCATCTGGGTCCACCAGCTTTGTGAACAGAAAAAATAAACAAATATAACTATGCCTGTATACACATATCCACCATCACCCCCCCCCCCTTCCCACACACTCAGACACAGAATGAATACTTAACTTGGAAATCCACTGCAATCCTCTGAACATCTCAAAGTCTGATCCATCTGGCTCCACCAACCTTGCGAACACAGAAAATAAACAAATATAACTATAATGCCTGTAAACATATACATCCTCCACCACCACCCTCCCACATGCGCACGCGCACACATGTGCACGCGCACACACACACACACACATGGAAACATTCACACACATGTGCATGTATTTTTATGATATAAACCAAATTCTTATAACATCTTGTATGATAAAGAGAAATATCACTTAGTACTATATTAAGATATTGAACACAGTCTTTGAAAAAAAAAGCACATATCTTTATGACCTAAACCAAATCGTCATAAAGCATGTTGTATGATCAAAGAAATATCAATGAAATTAAGATTGTTCATTGTTGTTTTTGACAGTCAAGCTTTAGTAAAAATACATCAAGGAGAAGGAAAGGACAGACTCAATAAAGCATCAATAAAAATTCTGTAAAACTTTAACATTTACTTGTAGACTCTGAAGTTGTTTTTTAAATTTTTTTTATCATTTACCAGCTCTATGTTCGCATTAACATTCAGTTCATCACCAATGACAGTGCCCAGAAATTTATACTCATGCACACGCTCAACAATTTCACCATCAATGTCAAGATTTGTATAAGCTCAGAGTTTGTGCGAAAATCAATAAACATCTCTCGAGTGTTTTTAACATTTAAATCAAGACAGTTTTGTTTGCACCAGGAAAAAAACTCAACTTGCTTAGATTACATGACATGAGAGTTAGATCTTTTAGAGCAGTCATCAGAATATTTGATTAAAGGTATTAGGTCAGAACCAGTGCAGTCATTAGTGTAAAGGGTGAAAAGAATGGGAGACAGAACAGTGCCTTGGGGAGAACCAGTGAAAGTTGGATCTTTCAGTGGATATTGCTTCTTCAAAACAGGGCAAACTTGTGTATATCCATTTATGACTCAATCAACACACACACACAAATACACACCGCATACACACACGCATGCATGTAAGCGCACACACACACACACGCACACACACATGAACACAGTTTTTCCCTGAGGCCAGGCATCTCAAACATCACTGGTTGCCTCAGTACACCAACTCGTTGAACACAAAAAAACAAAACAGGAATTTTTCAAAAACGTCTATCATCATGTTTACTGTGAAAAAACCCACCCTTTCTCTCTCACCAATAAGAACCATACACATCTTTTTCAATACCATTCACTGCTTACGGTAAATTAAAGAATGGGCCGACAGAATACTAGCCAATGTTTAAACAAATATACAAACATGTATACTTGCACACTCGCATGCACACTCGCATGCACACGCACGCACACACCCCCACACAAACACACAGAGAATACTTAACTTGGAAATCCACCGCAATCCTCTGAGCATCTCCACAGTCTGATCCATCTGGGTCCCACCAACTTTGTGAACACAGAAATATAAACAAATATAACTTTAATGCACCATCACCCTCCCACACACACGCGCAGCGCACACACACACATAATGGAAACATTCACACAAATGTCCATGCATTTTTATGATATAAACCAATTTGTTATAACATCTTGTATGATAAGAGAAATATCACTTAGTACTTTATTAAGATATTGAACACAGTCTTTAAAAAAGAAGAAGAAAAAAGCACACATTTTAACGACATAAACCAAATTGTCATATAGCATGTTGTATGATTAAACAAATATCAATGACATCAAGACTGTTTTTGAAGGAAAGGACAGACTCAGTAAAGCATCAATAAAAATTCCGTAAACGTTTAACATTTACTTGAAGACAGTACCCAGGGATTTATACTCGTGCACACGCTCAACAATTTCACCATCAATGTCAAGATTTGTATAGGCTCAGAGTTTCTGCAAAAATCAATAAACATTTCTTTAGTCTTTTTAACCATTTAAATCAAGACAGTTTTGTTTGCACCAGGAAGAAAACTCATCAACTTGTTTAGATTACATGACATGGGAATAAGATCTTCCAGAGCAGAGTCATCAAAATATTTATTAAAGGTATTAGATTAGAACCAGTGCAGTCATTAGTGTAAAGGGTGAAGAGAATGGGAGACAGAACAGTGCCTTGGGGAGAACCAGTGGAAGTTGATCTGTCTGTGGATAATGCTTTTTCAAAAAGGGTCAAACTTGTGTATATATCCATTTATGACTCATTTAACACACACACACACACACACACACACACACACACACACAACACACACACAGAGTCTCACATGCATGCACACGCATACATACACAACAGAGTCTCACATGCACGCACACGCATACACACACACACACAGAATACTTCTTTGAGGCCAGGCATCTTAAACATCACTGGTTGCCTCAGTACACCAACTTGGTAAACACAGAGAAACAAACATGAATTTTAAAAAATGTCTATTATCATGTCTACTGTGACAACCCCCCCCCCCCCCCCCCCTTCCCCATCTCCTGATAAGAACCATACACATCTTTTTCAATACCATTCACTGCATAAGCTAAATTAAAGAATTAGCTGACAGAACACTAACCAATGTTTAAACAAACATATAAACATGTATGCTTGCACACTCTTGCACACACACACACACACACACACACACACACACACACACACACACACACACACACACAGAATGAATACTTAACTTGGAAATATACTGCAGTCCTCTGAACATCCCAAAGTCTGATCCATCTGGCTCCACCAACCTTGTGAACACAGAAAATAAACAAATATAACTATGATGCCTGTAAGTGTATACACACATCCACCATCATCCCCCCCTCCCCCCTCGCACACACTCAGAAACAGAGTGAATACTTAACTTGGCAATACACTGCAATTTTGTCCATCTGGGCCATCAACCTTGTGAACACAGAAAATAAATAAATATAACTATAATGCCTGAATGCACATACATCCCCCCCCCCCCCCACATGCACGCCCACACACGTGCATGTATTTTTATGATATGAACCAAATTGTTATAACATCTTGTATGATAAGAGAAATATCACTTAGTACTATATTAAGATATTGAACACCGTCTTTGAAAAAAAAAAAAAACAACACATTTTTATAACATAAACCAAATTGTCATAAAGTATGCTGTATGATTAAACAAATATCAATGAAATTAAGATTGTTGTTTACTTTTGGTTTTGACAGTCAAGCTTTGTAAAAACATATCAAGGAGAAGGAAAGGACAGATTCAACAAAGCATTGATAAAAACTCTGTAAAACTTTAACATTTACTTGTACTAGTTGAACACTCCAGAGTTTTTTTTTTAATTGTTTTTTATTTATTTATTTAATTATTTTTTTTTTTTTTTTCTTTTTTATCATTTTTTTTTTTTTTTTACGTTATACCAGCTCTATGTTAGCATTAACATTCAGTTTGTCATCAATGACAATACCCAGGTATTTATACTCGTGCACATGCTCAACAATTTCACCATCAATGTCAAGATTTGTATAGGCTCAGAGTTTCTGCAAAAATCAATAAACATCTCAAGTCTTTTCAACATTTAAATCAAGACAGTTTTGTTTGCACCAGGAAGAAAACTCATCAACTTGTTTAGATTACATGACATGGGAATAAGATCTTCCAGAGCAGAGTCATCAGAATATATTATTAAAGGTATTAGGTTAGAACCAGTGCAATCATTAGTGTAAAGGGTGAAAAGAATGGGAGACAGAACAGTGCCTTGGGGAGAACCAGTGGAAGTTGATCTTTTTCAGTGGGTAATGCTTTTTCAAAAAGGGACAAACTTGTGTATATCCATTTATGACTCATTCAAAACACACACACACACACACACACTGTCTCCCACGTATGCACACGCGCACACACACACAACATGATCACAGCATTTCCCCGAGGCCAGGCATCCTATTAAACATCACTGGTTGCCTCAGTACACCAACTCGTTAAACACAAAGATACCAAGAATTTTTTTTAATGTCTATCATCATGTTTACTGTGACCAACCCCCCACCCTTCCCTTCTACATACACATCTTTTTCAATACCATTTATTACACAACCTCAAAGAATGAGCTGACAGAATACTAGCCAATGTTTAAACAAATATATAAACATGTATGCTTGCACACACGCACACATACATACACACACACTCGCGTGCATACACGCATGCACCCACGCACACCCACAAACACACAGAGCTAGCATATATTATCAATATTATCATTTTATCAATACCCATTGTCCCAATAGTTCCTAAGATACCACAGTGGGAGCATAAAGAGGCTAAATTTGATATTGATTATACCATGCTCAAAAAAGATGACAATATAAATATGTTGACTTCTGATGTAAAACAACATCTTGAAACAAATTATCAAAATCATATAAAAGTGTTTACAGATGGTTCTGTTTATGACTTAAATGCAGGATCAGGTTTCGTTATTCCTGCTCTGAAGATACAAAAATCATTCTGTTTAGGGAAGGGTTTCTCCATATTCAGTGCGGAGCTCTATGCCATACTTATGGCTCTGATTACTATAAATAACAGTAATTTTGCATTTTCTCACTTCGCTTTTTGTGTTGACTCAAAGTCTGTACTGTATAGCTTACAAGATTGGAGCTCAAAAGTAAGGACAGATTTATTATTTGAAATAAAATATTTGATACATTGTATCATGACAAAAGGTATAGGAATAAATTTTTGCTGGATTCCTTCACACTGCGGAATATACTGGAATGAAATAGCAGATAATCTTGCAAAAAAAGGTTCAAAAAGAGATTTCCCAGTTCATAACTTAAAAAATGATTGTCGTGAAATTAATTCATTATTGGAAAATCATGTACATAAGTTTAACTTCCATGGGAAATTTGAAATACTAGGCTATCCAAGACTTATTTCTAATATCATTTATAAGTTGCGATTAAATTCCTGGAAGACCAAATATTCTCGAAATGTAACTTGCTCCTGTTCTGAACCATTATCTTGTGAACATCTTATTTTTCAATGTTCAGTTCTAAATTCAGTTTATAAAGAAAATGGCATTGAAATTGCAAGGGAACCATTGAATGTAGTTTCGCGAAAACCGTTGATTTTTGATGTTGCTAGGATTATTTCCAAGTCTTCTGTAAATATTTTATGGTAGGGTTTTATTTGTTTGTTTTTTGTTTTGTTCTTTGTTTGTTTAGTCTAATATCACCAAGTGTGAATAGACTTTAAATTAAACTACAACAACAGAGCTAGCATACTTAACTTGGAAATACGCTGCAATCCTCTGAACATCCCAAAGTCTGATCCTTCTGGCTCCACCAACCTTGAGAACACAGAAAATAAACATAGAACTATAATGCCTGTAAACACATACAACCACCACCACCCTCCCACACACATGCGCGCGCACACACACACACACACACACACACACACACACACACACACTGGAAACATTCACACATGTGCATGTATTTTTATTATATAAACCAAATTGTTATAACATCTTGTATGATAAGAGAAATATCACTTAGTAATATATTAAGATATTGAACAGTCTTTGAAAAAAAAAAAAAAGCACACATTTTTACGACATAAACCAAATTGTCATATAGCATGTTGTATGATTAAACAAATATCAGTGAAATTAAGATTGTTTATTGTTGTTTTTGACAGTCAAGCTTTAGTAAAAGCATATCAAGGAGAAGGAAAGAACAGACTCAATAAAGCATCAATAAAAATTCTGTAAAACTTTAACATTTACTTGAAGACTCCAGAGATTTTTTTTTTTTTTTTTTAACCAGATCCATGTTAGCAGTAACATTCAGTTTGCCACCGATGACAGTACCCAGGTATTTTTATTTGTGCACACGCTCAACAATTTCACCATCAATGTCAAGATTTGTATAGGCTCAGAGTTTTTGCAGAAATCAATAAACATCTTTTGAGTCTTTTTAACATTTAAATCAAGACAAGTTCTGTTTGCACGAGGAAGAAAACTCATCAACTTGTTTACATTACATGACACGTGAGTTAGATCTTTCAGAGCAGAGCCATCAGAATATTTGATTAAAGGTATTAGGTTAGAACCAGTGCAGTCATTAGTGTAAAGGGTGAAAAGGATGGGGGACAGAACAGTGCCTGGGGAGAACCAGTGGAAGTTGATCTGTCAGTGGATATTTCTTTTTCAAAAAGGAACAAACTTGTGTATCTATCCATTTACGACTCATTCAACACAAACACACACCACAAAAATACACACACACACCACTGTCTCACAACAACACACATGCATGCACATGCACACCACACACACACACACACACACACATGAACACAGTTTTTCCCTGAGGCCAGGCATCTTAAACATCACCGGCCTCAGTACACCAACTCAGTAAACACAAAGAAACAAACAGGAATTTTTTTAAATGTCTATCATCATGTTTACATGTGACAATCCTCCCCCCCCCCACCTTTCCCCTCACCAATAAGAACCATATACATCTTTTTCAATACCATTCACAGCATAAGCCAAATGAAAGAATGAGCCGACAGAACACTAGCCAATGTTTAAAACAAATATACAAACATGTATACTTGCACACTTGTGTGCACATCGCGTGCACACACACATGCACACACACATGCACACACGCACACACACACAGAGTTGCAGAGAATACTCAACTTGGAAATACGCTGCAATCCCCTGAACATCCCAAAGTCTGATCCATCTGGCTCCACCAACCTTGTAAACACAGAAAAAAACAAATATAACTATAATGCCTGTAAACACATACATCCACCACACCACCCTCCCACACACATCGCGGCGCGCGCACACACACACACACAGAGAAAACATTCACACACATGTGCATGTATTTTATGATATAAATCAAATTGTTATAACATCTTGTATGATAAGAGACATATCACTTGGTACTATATTAAGATATTGAACACAGTCTTTGAAAAAAAAAGCACATATTTTTATGACATAAACCAAATTGTCATATAGCATGTTGTATGATTAAACAAATATCAATGAAATTAAGATTGTTCATTGTTGTTTTTGACAGTCAAGCTTTAGTAAAAGCATATCAAGGAGAAGGAAAAAACAGACTCAATAAAGCATCAATAAAAATTCAGTAAAACTTTAACATTTACTTGAAGCCTCTGAAGTTTTTTTCCTATTTACCAGATCCATGTTAGCATTAACATTCAGTTTGTCATCAATGACAGTACCCAGGTATTTATACTCGTGCACAAGCTCAACAATTTCACCATCAATGTCAAGATTTGTATAGGCTCAGAGTTTGTGGCGAAATCAATAACCATCCGAGTTCTTTTTAACATTTAAATCAAGACAGTTTGTTTGCACGAGGAAGTAAACTCATCAACTTGTTTACATTACATGACACGTGAGTTAATCTTTCAGAGCAGAGTCATCAGAATATTATATTAAAGGTATTAGGTTAGAACCAGTGCAGTCATTAGTGTTAAGGGTGAAAAGAATTGGAGACAGAACAGTGCCTTGGGGAGAACCAGTGGAAGTTGATCTTTCAGTGGGTAATACTTTTTAAAAAAGGGACAATTTTGTGTATATAGCCATTTATGACTCATTCAACACACACACACACACACACACAAACACACACACACACACACACACACAATACACAAACACACACACAAACACACACTGTCTCACACGCACACAAGCACACGCACACACACACATGAACACAGTTTTTTCCCTGAGGCCAGGCATCTTAAACATAACTGGTTGCCTCAGTACACCAACTCAGTAAACACAAAGAAACAAACAGGAATTTTTTAAAATGTCTATCATCATGTTTACAGTGACAATCCCCCCCCCCCCACCCTTCCCCTCACCAATAAGAACCATAGACATCTTTTTCAATACCATTCACAGCATAAGCCAAATGAAAGAATGAGCCGACAGAACACTAGCCAATGTTTAAAACAAATATACAAACATGTATACTTGCACACTCGTGTGCAACTCGCGTGCACACACGCATGCATGCGCGCACACACACAGAGAGTTGCAGAGAATACTTAACTTGGAAATATGCTGCAATCCCTTGAACATCCCAAAGTCTGATCCATCTGGCTCCACCAACCTTGTAAACACAGAAAATAAACAAATATAACTATAATGCCTGTAAACACATACATCCACCACCACCCTCCCACACACATGCGCGCGCGCGCACATACACACACACACAGAGAAAACATTCACACACGTGCATGTATTTTATGATATAAATCAAATTGTTATAACATCTTGTATGATAAGAGACATATCACTTGGTACTATATTAAGATATTGAACACAGTCTTTGAAAAAAAAAACCCACATATTTTTATGACATAAACCAAATCGTCATATGTGACGCTCCAACACATAATGAGACGGAGTGCACCTGAGGTCAATTTTAAGTTATTGACATGTTATCAATGTGCAATAAAGTGGCTATCAATACAAAAACAGATTGAAAATCAGACAATTCTGTGCAACATTATTACAAACTGAAATGATAGACTGCAGGATGGGACAAAATGAGAAACGGGCAGTTTATTTTAGTAACAGGTTGTCAGAATGAGTGCTTTGGTATTTTCAAAACACATTTAAAAGCAAAAGGAATAAAAATTATGCCTTGATATTTCATTATAAGGTAAATAAACAGATCTAGTTTAATAATCAATCAAAATCTCAAATTGACAGCTTGACCCCCACCTGCCTTTAAGGCTCCTAGCGCAAAATTAGGTAATGTGCTAAGCGACTCATTTCGTGTGGAGCGCCACATATAGCATGTTGTATGATTAAACAAATATCAATGAAATTAAGATTGTTCATTGTTGTTTTTGACAGTCAAGCTTTTGTAAAAACATATCAAGGAGAAGGAAAAAACAGACTCAATAAAGCATCAATAAAAATTCTGTAAAACTTTAACATTTACTTGAAGCCTGAAGTTTTTTTCCCATTTACCAGATCCATGTTAGCATTAACATTCAGTTTGTACAAGATTTGTATAGGCTCAGAGTTTGTGCGAAAATCAATAAACATCTCTTGAGTCTTTTCAACATTTAAATCAAGACAGTTTTGTTTGCACAAGGAAGAAACTCATCAACTTGTTTAGATTACATCACATGGGATTAGATCTTCTAGAGCAAAGTCATCAGAATATTTGATTAAACGTATCAGGTTAGAACCAGTGCAGTCATTAGTGTAAAGGGTGAAAAGGATGGGGGACAGAACAGTGCCTTGGGGAGAACCAGTAGAAGTTGATCTGTCAGTGGATAATGCTTTTTCAAAAAGGGACAAACTTGTGTATATATCCATTTACGACTCATTCAATACACACACACACAACACACGCATGCACACACACACACACACTCATACACACACACACACACTCATACACACTGTCTCACATGCACACAAGCACATGCACACACACACATGATCACAGTACTTCCCTGAGGCCAGGCAATCTATTAAACATAACTGGTTGCCTCAGTACACCAACTCGGTAAACACAAAAAAACAAACAGGAATTAAAAAAAAATTATCATGTTTACTGTGACGAAACCCCCACCCTTCCCCTCCCCCATAAGAACCATACACATCTTTTTTAATACCATTCACCGCATAGGGTAAATTAAAGAATGAACCAACAGAACACTAGCCAATGTTTAAACAAATATACAAACATGTATGCTTGCACACTTGCGTGCACACACACGCACGCACACACACGTAAGCCCTCACACATGCACACACATACACAGACACACACACACACACAGAGTGAATACTTAACTTGGCAAAACACTGCAATCCTCTGAACATCCCCACAGTCTGATCCATCGGGGTCCACCAACCCTGTGAACACAGAAAATAAATATAACTATAATGCCTGTATACACATACATCCACAACCACCACCACCCTCTCACACACACACACACGCGTGCGCACGCACGCACACACATTGGAAACATTCACACACATATGCATGCATTTTTATTATATAAACCAAATTGTTATAACATCTTGTATGATAAGAGAAATATCACTTAGTACTATATTCAGATATTGAACACAGTCTTTGAAAAAAAAAAAAAAAAAGCACACATTTTTACGACATAAACCAAACCGTTATATAGCATGTTCTATGACTAAACCAATATCAATGAAATTAAGATTGTTTATTTTTGTTTTTGACAGTCAAGCTTTTGTAAAAGCATGTAAAGGAGAAGGAAAGGACAGACTCAATTAAGCATCAATAAAAATTCTGTAAAACTTTAACA
Source organism: Stramonita haemastoma (assembly GCA_030674155.1). Lineage (NCBI taxonomy): Eukaryota > Metazoa > Mollusca > Gastropoda > Neogastropoda > Muricidae > Stramonita > Stramonita haemastoma. The sequence continues at coordinate 29,528,244 of CM060342.1, forward strand.
TTTACTTGAAGACTCCAGAGGTTTTATGTTTAAAAAAAAAAAAACTTAATTTTTTTTTTTTTTTTTTTTTTTTTTTTTTTTTTTACTATATACCAGATCTATGTTAGCATTAACATTCAGTTCATCACCAATGACAGTGCCCAGAAATTTACACTCATGCACACGCTCAACAATTTCACCATCAATGTCAAGATTTGTATAGGCTCAGAGTTTGTGCGAAAATTAATAAACATCTCTTTAGTTTTTTTAACATTTATATCAAGACAGTTTTGTTTGCACCAGGAAGAAAACTCATCAACTTGTTTAGATTACATGACATGGGAATAAGATTTTCCAGAGCAGAGTCATCAGAATATTTGATTCAAGGTATTAGGTTAGAACCAGTGCAGTCATTAGTGTAAAAGGTGAAAAGAATGGGAGACAGAACAGTGCCTTGGGGAGAACCAGTGGAAGTTGATAAGTCAGTGGATAATGCTTTATCACAAAGGGACAAACTTGTGTATATCCATTTATGACTCATTCCACACACACACACACATACACACACACACACACAACACACACACACACACTGTCTCACAGCACACGCACGCACACATGCACACACACATAAACACAGTACTTCACTGAGAGGCTAGGCATCTTAAACATCATTGGTTGCCTCAGTAACCAACTTGGTAAACACAAAGAAACAAACAGGAATTGTAAAAAATGTCTATCATCATGTTTCCAGTGACAAACCCCTACCCTTCTCCTCCCCAATAAGAACCATACACATCTTTTTCAATACGATTCACTGCATAGGGTAAATTAAAGAATGAACCAACAGAACACTAACCAATGTTTAAACGAATATACAAACGTATGCTTGCCCACTCGTGTGCACACACACACGCACACGCACACACACAGCTGCAGAGAATACTTAACTTGGAAATACACTGCAGACCTCTGAACATCCCTATAGTCTGATCCATCTAGATCCACCAACTCTGTGAAAAAAAAAATAAACAAATATAAGTATAATGCCTGTATACACATACATCCACCACCAACACCACCATTTCACACACACACACACACACACACACACACACACGCGTGCGCACGTAGAGTGAATACTTAACTTGGCAAAACACTGAAGTCCTCTGTACATCCCCACAGTCTGATCCATCTGGGTCCACCAATCTTGTGAACACAGAAAATAGATATAACTCTAATGCCTGTATACATACATCCCCCACCAAATCCCCCACCCCACCCCTCCTACACACACACACTCATAGAGTGAATACTTAACTTAAAAATACTGTCTTGGCCATCTGTGTCCACTGACCTTATGAATACAGAAAATAAACGAATATAACTATAATGCCTCTTTACACATACATCCACCACCAACCCCCTGCCACACTCACAGAGTAAAATACTTAACTTGGCAAAACACTGCAATCCCCTCAATATCCCAAAAGTCTGATCCGTCTAGGTCCACCAACCTTGTGAACACAGAAAATAAACAAATATAAGTATAATGCCTGTATACACATACCCCCCCCCCCCCACCCCTGCCTCCCACACACAGAGACACAGAGTGAATACTTAACTTGTCAAAACACTGCAATCCCCTCAATATCTCCAAAGTGTGATCTATCTAGGTCCACCAGCCCTGCAAACAGAAAATTAATGCAACTGCAATGAATGTATGCTAGATGCCTCGCCCTTTAGACAGAAAAGGACCGCTGATGCCACAGGCATCACTGCTAAGAGTTAAGAGGCCTTGTTCACTGTTGTTTGTCCACAGCTCTGGGAGAGTTGGGGTAATACAACACAAAATTAAACTTAAAAAGCGACTGGGTCAGTAAAAGTAGCAGCACAAAAGAATGGCTGTAATGTAGGCTTCATGAGCACTATTTTTAACATCTGTTATTCAAACAATGCTCTGATTTTGAAAATCTACAAATACAGCTGATAAGATGTTGCTGCAGCAAAATTTTAAGGTTTTGGGTGTTGTTGTTTGTTTTTTTTAATAATCTTGCTATTTTTCTTTCATCTTTAAGTTTCTTCTTTTTTATTTTGTACCTTGTCTTAAAAAACAGATCAGATCACTCATCAGTAATTTTGAAATTGAAACTCACAATTACTATTTTGGATGTAGTGGTGCATGGGTTTTTATTTAAAATAAGCATTTTTAAGCATTTGGTGGGGGGAAAGGATTTTTTGAAAAATTATTATTATTATTTTTTTAATTGATGTATGTTTGTAGAGGGTTAAAGTTCTTTGTATAAAGAATGAACAGGCTTGATGTCAGAACCATACCTTGAAGGAAAGCACTAAAAGATCGTTTTTCCAGTTCTGGAGATGGTGTCATTGGGATGATGATAGTCCTTGTGGCAGTGAAGAAGTCCTTATGAAAGTGAAGAAGTCCTTGTGGTAGTGAAGAGGTCCTTGTGGTAGTGAAGAAGTCCTTGTGGCAGTGAAGAAGTCCTTGTGGCAGTGAAGAAGTCCTCGTGGCAGTGAAGAAGTCCTTGTGGCAGTGAAGAAGTCCTCATGGTAGTGAAGAAGTCCTTGTGGCCGTGAAGAAGTCCTTGTAGTGATGAAGAAGTCTTGTGCAGTTATCCTGAAGACAAAGGCCTTGTGGTGATGAAGCTCCTGAAAAAAAAAACTGTGGTGAAAAGTCTGGCAATTATACAAATAGGAACATTATTATCTAAAAATAAAGAATGGCAAATCTGCATGGTTGATGAGCAAGCTAATTAGAAAATTATAGAATAAAGAAAATATCAAGTCAGAAATCATCACAGATTGTAGTACAGTGCTACACTAACATATCATGCATGACCTTCATTGTGCTGCTATCTTGCTAACTTTTTTTGTAATTTTAATCTGTACATTTTTATTTCCAACACCTCTCCCTAAAGTCAGAATGTGGCTACCTTCACAGTGGGTAAAAACGGTCACATACACAACATTTCACCTTTGGTGAACCTTGGAGCTCAAGCCGAGGAGCAAAAAATAAAATATGTACAGTGCCGCCCTCCCCCCCCCCCTTTTCAACTTTACAATATACAGAATATAAATCTAAAAAATCTTCAAGAGCAATATCATCAGAGAACTTTTATCTCATATTGCTATCAGATCCACTACAGTCTTAACTCATTGTATGAAATAAAAAAAACACAATAGGTGGCAGAAACATACCTTGCACGGAACAAGTAAAACTTGACCTCTGAAGTCCTGGAGTTGATAAAGGGAAGTTGTGGTGATGATGAAGTCTTGGTGATGATGAAGTCGTGGTGTTGATGAAGTCTTGGTGTTGCTGGTGTTGATGAAGTCTTGGTGTTGATGAAGTCTTGGTGTTGATGAAGCCTTGGTGTTGAAATCTTGGTGATGCTTGTGTTGATGAAGTCTTGGTGTTGCTGGTGTTGATGAAGTCTTGGTGTTGATGAAGTCTTGGTGTTGATGAAGCCTTGGTGTTGATGAAGTCTTGGTGTTGAAGTCTTGGTGATGATTGTGTTGATGAAGTCCTGGTGTCAATGATGTCCTGGTGTCGATGAAGTCATGGTGTTGATGAAGTCTTGGACTGAAGTCTGATAGATGTTAACAGTTTTTGTGATGATGAGATTCTGCCCAAAAAAACCAAAAACAAATAGGAATACATATTGCCTCAAAAGAGAAAATTGGAGCAGCTTATAAGCAAGGCAATTATAAAAAAGAGAAACAAATCCTCACAGACCACAGTACAGTATAATATTAATGCATTCTGACTTCAGGTTGTCTACTTTATTGCTCTACATTTTTACAATTTTATTCAGTGCATTTCTATCTATGGAAAACTGTTTAACTTGTTTAGAATCAGCACAGTCAATTTACTTAACCTCCAAGTGCCATTTCATAAAGGTATTATATCAGCAGTGTGGAATCAGATCCAGTACAATTCAAATGTATAAAGAATGAAGAGGACAGGAAACAGAACTATACCTTGAAGGGAACCAGTCACAGAGGATTTCTGAAGTCCTGGTAATGAAGGCATCTTTGCAGTGATGAAAAGCTTTATGCAAAGATGATGAAGATGTTTTTGTGTTGATGAAGAGATCCTTGCAGTGAAGATGTTTTTGTGTTGATGAAGAAGTCCTTGCAATGATGAAGAGGTCCTTGCAATGATGAAGAAGTCCCTGCAATCAAAAAACAGGTTAAGAATCTGGCAATCATACAAAAAGGAATAGATTATCTATCGTAAAGTTAAAAGACACAAATCTGCATGGGTGATGACCAAGCTAACTTAAAAGGTGAATGAATACAGACAATACCAAGAAAGAAATCATCCCACATTGTAGTACAGTGCTACACTAACATATCATGATCTTCATTGTGCCCACTATCTTGCTAAACTTTTTTTGTAATTTTAATCTGTACATTTTCATTTCCAACACCTCTCCCCAAAGTCAGAATGTGGCTACCTTCACAGTGGGTAAAAACGGTCACATATGCAAAATTTCACCCATGGTAAACTTTGGAGCTCAAGCCGAGGAGCAAAAATAAACAAAAATATGTACAATGCTACCTACCCCCCCTTTAACTTTACAATATACAGAATGTAAATCTAAAAAAAATCTCCAAGAGCAATATCATCAGAGAACTTTTATCTCATAGTGCTATCAGATCCACTACAGTCTTCAGTCATTGTATAAAATTAAAAAAAAACACAATGGGTGGCAGAAACATACCTTGCAGGGAACAAGTAAAAGTTGACTTCTGAAGTCCTGGAGTTCATAAAGGGAAGTTGTGGTGATGATGAAGTCTTGGTGTTGATGAAGTCGTGGTGTTGGTGGTGTTGATGAAGTCTTGGTGTCAATGAAGTCTTGGCATTGCTGGTGTTGATAAAGTCTTGGTGTTGATGAAGTCTTGGTGTCGATGAAGTCGTGGTGTTGATGAAGTCCTGGTGTTGATAAAGTCTTTGTGTCAATGAAGTCTTGGTGTCAATGAAGTCCTGGTGTTGATGAAGTCCTGGTGTTGATAAAGTCTTGGTGTCAATGAAGTCTTGGTGTTGCTGGTGTTGATAAAGTCTTGGTGTCGATGAAGTCTTGGTGTTGATGAAGTCCTGGTGTTGATAAAATCTTGGTGTCAAGGAAGTCTTGGTGTCAATGAAGTCCTGGTGTTGATGAAGCCCTGGTGTTGAGGAAGTCCTGGTGCTGATGAAGTTCTGGTGTTGATGAAGTGCTGGTGATGATGAAGTCTTGGACTGAAGTCTGATAGATGTTAACAGTTTTTGCGATGATGACATTCTGTCAAAAAAACAAAAATAGGAATACATTATTACCTCGAAAGAGAAAATTGGAGCAGCTTATAAACAAGGCAATTAAAAACAAAAAAGAAAAAAATCCTCACAGACCACAGTACAGTATAACATTAATGCATTCTGACTTCAGGTAGTCTAGTTTCTTGTTCCACATTTTTACAATTTTATTCAATGCATTTCTATCTATGGAAAACTACTCGACTTGTTTAGAATTAACACAGAGTCAATTTACTTAACCTAAGTGCCATGTCATAAAGGTATTATATCAGCAGTGTGGAATCAGATCCAGTACAATTCGAATTGTATAAAGAATGAAGAGGACAGGAAACAGAACCATACCTTGAAGGGAACCAGTCACAGAGCATTTCTGAAGTCCTGGTAATGAAGGCATCTTTGCAGTGATGAAAAGATTTTTGTCTTGATGAAGAAGTCCTTGCATGATGAAGTCATTGCAATGATGAAGCAGTCCTTGCAATGATGAAGAAGTCCTTGTGGTGATGAAGAAATCCCTGCAATCAAAAAACTGTGGTTATGAGTCTGGCAATCATACAAAAAGGAATACATTATTATCTAAATAAATTTAAAAGACAAATCTGCATGGGTGATGGATGACCAAGGTAATTTAAAAAGTAAATGAATACAGACAATATCAAGTAAGAAATCATCCCAGATTGTAGTAAGTGCTACACTATGTATCATAACCTTCATTCTGCCCGCTATCTTGCTACACATTTTTCACAATTTTGATCTCTACATTTTCATTTCCAACACCCCTCCCCAAAGTCAGAATGTGGCTACCTTCACAGTGGAAAAAAACGGTCACATACACAAAATCTCACCATTAGTGAACTTTGGGGCTGTAGCCAAGGATCAAAAATTTTTTTTATCACACAGTGCTATCAGATCCACTACAGTCTTAACTCATTGAGTAAAAAATAAACACAATGGGTGACAGAACCATACCTTGCAGGGAACAAGTAAAAGTTGACTTCAGAAGTCTTGGTGTTGATGAAGTCCCGGTGTTGATGAAGTTGTGGTGTTTATGAAGTCGTGGTGATGATAAAGTCGCGGTGTTGATAAAGTGAAGTCCTGGTGTTGATAAAGTGAAGTCCTGGTGTTGATGAAGTCCTGGTGTTGATGGAGTCCTGGTGTTGATGAAGTCCTGGTGTTGGTGAAGTCCTGGTGTTGGTGAAGTCCTGGTGTTGAAGAAGTGAAGTTGTGCTGTTGAAGAAGTGAAGTCGTACTGTTGAAGAAGTCCTGGTGTTGAAGAAGTGAAGTCCTGCTGTTGAAGAAGTGAAGTCCTGCTGTTGAAGAAGTGAAGTCGTACTGTTAAAGAAGTGAAGTCGTACTGTTGAAGAAGTGAAGTCGTACTGTTGAAGAAGTGAAGTCATACTGTTGAAGAAGTCGTGGTGTTGATGAAGTGAAGTCGTGGTGTTGATGAAGTGAAGTCGTACTGTTGAAGAAGTGAAGTCATGCTGTTGAAGAAGTGAAGTCGTACTGTTGAAGAAGTGAAGTCATACTGTTGAAGAAGTCGTGGTGGTGATGAAGTGAAGTCGTGGTGTTGATGAAGTGAAGTCGTACTGTTAAAGAAGTCCTGGTGTTGATGAAGTGAAGTCATGCTGTTGAAGAAGTGAAGTCCTGCTCTTGATGAAATGAAGTCCTGCTGTTGGAGTGAAGTCCTGGTGTTGAAGAGGTGAAGTCCTGGTGTTGAAGAAGTGAAGTCATACTGTTGAAGAAGTGAAGTCCTGGTGTTGATGAAGTGAAGTCATACTGTTGAAGAAGTGAAGTCAAACTGTTGAAGAAGTCCTGGTATTGATGAAGTCCTGGTGTTGAAGAAGTGAAGTCCTGCTGTTAAAGAAGTGAAGTCATGCTGTTGAAGAAGTGAAGTTGTACTGTTGAAGAAGTCCTGGTGTTGGAGAAGTGCTGGTGTTGATAAAGTTCTGGATGATGATTGAAGTCCGATAGATGTTAACATTTTTGGCAATGACGAGATTCTGCAGAAAAAAAAGAAGAATACATTATTACCTCAAAAGAGAAAATTGGAGCATGTTATAAGGCAATTAAAAAAAATAGAGAGAGAGATATCACAGACCACAGTACAGTATAACATTAATGCATTCTTACTTTATGCAGTCTCCTTTCTTGCTCCATATTTTTACAATTTTATTCAGTGCATTTTTATCTATGGAAAACTCCTCAACTTGTTTAGAATTAGCACAGTCAATTTAATTAACCTCCAAGTGCCATCTCATCAAGATACTTTATCAGCAGTTGGAATCAGATCCAGTACAATTCAAATTGTATAAAGAATGAAGAGGACAGGTGACAGAACCATACCTTGAAGGGAACCAGTCACAGAGGATTTCTGAAGTCCTGGCAATGAAGGCATCTTTGCAGTGATGAAAAGGTTTATGCAAAAATGATGAAGATGTTCTTGTTTTGATGAAGGCATCCTTGCAATGATGAAGTCCTTGTGACGTCGAAGAAGTCTTGTGAAGTTATCCTGGTGAAGACAAAGTCCTTGTGGTGAAGAAGAAATCCTTGCAATCAAAAAACTCTGGTTAAGAGTCTGGCAATCATACAAAAAGGAATACATTCTTATCTAAAAAAATTAAAAAAGGCAAATCTGCATGGGTGATGACCAAGCTAATTTTAAAAGTAAACGAATAAAGACAATATCAAGAAAGAAATCATCCCACATTGTAGTACAGTGCTACATTAACATATCATGATCTTCATTGTGCCCACTATCTTGCTAAACTTTTTTTTGTAATTTTAATCTCTACATTTTTATTTCCAACACCTCTCCCCAGAGTCAGAATGTGGCTACCTTCACAGTGGGTAAAAACGGTCACATACACAAAATTTCACCTTTGGTGAACCTTGGAGCTCAAGCCGAGGAACAAAAATAAACAAAAATATGTACAATGCTACCTACCCCCCCTTTAACTTTATACAGAATGTAAATCTAAAAAATCTCCAAGAGCAATATCATCAGAGAACTTTTCTCTCATATTGCTATCAGATCCACTACAGTCTTAACTTATTGTATAAAAAAAATAAAACCACAATGGGTGGCAAAAACATACCTTGCAGGGAACAAGTAAAACTTGACTTCTGAAGTCCTGGAGTTCATAAAGGGAAGTTGTGGTGATGATGAAGTCTTGGTGTTGATGAAGTCTTGGTGTTGATGAAGTCATGGTGTCGATGAAGTCTTGGTGTTGATGAAGTCCTGGTGTTGATAAAGTCTTGGTGTCGATGAAGTCTTGGTGTTGCTGGTGTTGATAAAGTCTTGGTGTTGATGAAGTCTTGGTGTTGATGAAGTCCTGGTGTTGATAAAATCTTGGTGTCAAGGAAGTCTTAGTGTTGATGAAGTCGTGGTGTTGATGAAGTCGTGGTGATGATGAAGTCTTGAACTGAAGTCTGATAGATGTTAACAGTTATTGCGATGATGAGATTCTGCCAAAAAAAAACAAAAACCAAATAGGAATACATTAGAACCTCAAAAGAGAAAATTGGAGCAGCTTATAAGCAAGGCAATTAAAAACAAAAAAGAAACAAATCCTCACAGACCACAGTACAGTATAACATTGATGCATCCTGACTTCAAGTAATCTAGTTTCTTGCTCCACATTTTTACAATTTTATTCAATGCATTTCTATCTATGGAAAACTACTCAACTTGTTTAGAATTAACACAGAGTCAATTTACTTAACCTAAGTGCCATGTCATAAAGGTATTATATCAGCAGTGTGGAATCAGATCCAGTACAATTCAAATTGTATAAAGAATGAAGAGGACAGGAAACAGAACCATACCTTGAAGGGAACCAGTCAAAGAGAATTTCTGAAGTCCTGGCAATGAAGGCATCTTTGCAGTGATGAAAAGGTTTATGCAAAGATGATGAAGATGTTCTTAAGTTGATGAAGGCATCCTTGCAGTGATGAAGATGTTTTTGTGTTGATGAAGAAGTCCTTGCATGATGAAGTCATTGCAATGATGAAGCAGTCCTTGCAATGATGAAGAAGTCCTTGTGGTGATGAAGAAATCCCTGCAATCAAAAAACTCTGGTTAAGAGTCTGGCAATCATACTAAAAGGAATACATTCTTATCTAAAAAATTTTAAAAGGCAAATCTGCATGGGTGATGACCAAGCTAATTTTAAAAGTAAACGAATAAAGACAATATCAAGAAAGAAATCATCCCAGATTGTAGTACAGTGCTACACTAACATATCATGACCTTCATTGTGCCCACTATCTTGCTAAACTTTTTTGTAATTTTAATCTAAACTTTTATTTCCAACACCCCTCCCTAAAGTCAGAATGTGGCTACCTTCACAGTGGGTAAAAACAGTCACATACACAATATTTCACCTTTGGTGAACCTTGGAGCTCAAGTTGAGGAACAAAAATAAACAAAAATATGTACAATGCTGCCTACCCCCTCTTTAACTTTACAATATACAGAATGTAAATCTTAAAAAAAAATCTCCAAGAGCAATTTCATCAGAGAACTTTTATCTCATAGTGCTATCAGATCCACTACAGTCTTAACTCATTGTATAAAATTAAAAAAAAAACACAATGGGTGGCAGAAACATACCTTGTAGGGAACAAGTAAAAGTTGACTTCTGAAGTCCTGGAGTTCATAAAGGGAAGTTGTGGTGATGATGAAGTCATGGTGTTGATGAAGTCTTGGTGTTGCTGGTGTTGCTGAAGTCTTGGTGTTGCTGGTGTTGATGAAGTCCTGGTGTTGTCGATGAAGTCTTCGTGTTGCTGGTGTTGCTGAAGTCTTGGTGTTGCTGGTGTGATGAAGTCCTGGTGTTGATGATGTCTTGGAGTCGATGAACTCTTGGTGTTGATGAAGTCTTTGTGTTGCTGATGTTGACAAAGTCTTGGTGTCGATGAAGTCTTGGTGTCGATGAAGTCTTGGTGTCGATGAAGTCTTGGTGTCGGTGAACTCTTGGTGTTGATGACGTCCTGGTGTTGATGAAGTCTTGGTGTTACTGGTGTTGATGAAGTCTTGGTGTTACTGGTGTTGATGAAGTCTTGGTGTTGATGAAGTCTTGGTGTTACTGGTGTTGATGAAGTCTTGGTGTTGATGAAGTCTTGGTGTCAATGAAGTCCTGGTGTTGATGAAGTCTTGGTGTTGCTGGTGTTGATGAAGTCTTGGTGTTGATGAAGTCTTGGTGTCAATGAAGTCCTGGTGTTGATGAAGTCCTGGTGTTGATGAAGTCCTGGTGTTGATGAAGTCTTGGACTGAAGTCTGATAGACGTTAACAGTTTTGCAATGATGAGATTCTGTCAAAAAAACAAAACCAAATAGAAATATATTAGGACCTCAAAAGAGAAAATTGGAGCAGCTTATAAACAAGGCAATTAAAAAAAAAAGAAACAAATCATCACAGACCACAGTACAGTATAACATTAATGCATCCTGACTTTTTGCAGTCTACTTTCTTGCTCCATATTTTTACAATTTTATTCCGTGCATTTCTGTCTATGGAAAACTCCTTTAACTTGTTTTGAATTAGCACAGAGTCAATTTAATTAACCTCCAAGTTCTGTGTCATCAAGGAACTTTAGCAGCAGTGTGGTATAAGATCCAGTACTATTCATATCGTATAAACAATACAGATCACAGGCGACGGAACCATACCTTGAAGGGAACCAGTCAAAGAGGATTTCTGAAGTCCTGGCAATGAAGGCATCTTTGCAGTGATGAAAAGGTTTATGCAAAGATGGTGAAGATGTTCTTGTGTTGATGAAGGCATCCTTGCAGTGATGAAGATGTTCTTGTGTTGATAAAGAAGTCCTTGCGATGATGAAGAAGTCCTTGCAATGATGAAGAGGTTCTTGCAATGATGAAGAAGTCCTTGCAATGATGAAGAAGTCCTTGAGGTGATGAAGAAGTCCCTGCAATCAAAATTAAAAAAAAACTGTGGTTAAGAGTCTGGCAATCATACTAAAAGGAATAGATTCTTATCTAAAAAAAAATTAAAAGACAAATCTGCATGGGTGATGACCAAGCTAATTTAAAAAGTAAATGAATAAAGACAATATCAAGAAATCATCACAGATTGTAGTACAGTGCTACACTATGTATCATAACCTTCATTCTGCCTGCTATCTTGCCATACATTTTTCACAATTTTAATCTGTACATTTTTATTTCCAACACCCCTCCCCAAAGTCAGAATGTGGCTACCTTCACAGTGGGTAAAAACTGTCGCATACGCAAAATTTCACTTTTGGTGAACCTTGGAGCTCTAGCCAAGGAACAAAAATTAAAATATGTACAATGCCGCCCCCCTCCCCCTTTCAACTTTACAATATACAGAATATAAATCTAAAAAATCTCCAAGAGCAATATCATCGGAGAACTTTTATCTCATAGTGCTATCAGATCCACTACAGTGTTAACTCATTGTATGAAATATTAAAAAAAAAAAAATGGGTGGCAGACACATACCTTGCAGGGAACAAGTAAAAGTTGACTTCTGAAGTCCTGGAGTTCATAAAGGGAAGTCGTGGTGATGATGAAGTCTTGGTGTTGATGAAGTCTTGGTGTTGATGAAGTCTTGGTGTTGCTGGTGTTGATGAAGTCTTGGTGTCAATGAAGTCTTGGTGTTGATGAAGTCTTGGTGTTGCTGGTGTCGATGATGAACTGGTGTTGATGAAGTCTTGGTGTCAATGAAGTCTTGGTGTTGCTGGTGTCAATGATGAACTGGTGTTGATGAAGTTTTGGTGTCAATGAAGTCTTGGTGTTGCTGGTGTTAATGATGAACTGGTGTTGATGAAGTCTTGGTGTTGATGAAGTCTTGGTGTTGATGGCGTCGATGATGAACTGGTGTTGATGAAGTCTTGGTGTTGATGAAGTCTTGGTGTCAATGAAGTCTTGGTGTCAATGAAGTCTTGGTGTCAATGACGTCCTGGTGTTGATGAAGTCTTGGTGTTGCTGGTGTTGATGAAGTCTTGGTGTTGCTGGTGTTGATGAAGTCCTGGTGTTGCTGGTGTTGATGAAGTCTTGGTGTGGATGAAGTCATGATGTTGATGAAGTCTTGGTGTGGATGAAGTCATGATGTGGATGAAGTCTTGGACTGAAGTCTGATAGATGTTAACAGTTTTTGTGATGATGAGATTCTGCCCAAAAAACCAAAAACAAATAGGAATGCATATTGCCTCAAAAGAGAAAATTGGAGCAGCTTATAAGCAAGGCAATTTAAAAGAAAGAAACAAATCCTCACAGACCACAGTACAGTATAACATTAATGTATTCTGACTTCAGGTTGTCTACTTTATTGCTCCACATTTTTACAATTTTATTCAGTGCATTTCTATCTATGGAAAACTCTTTAACTTGTTTAGAATTAACACAGAGTCAATTTACTTAACCTCCAAGTGCCATTTCATAAAGGTATTATATCAGCAGTGTGGAATCAGATCCAGTACAATTCAAACTGTATAAAGAATGAAGAGGACAGGTGACAGAACCATACCTTGAAAGGAACCAGTCAAAGAGGATTTCTGAAGTCCTGGTAATGAAGGCATCTTTGCAGTGATGAAAAGGTTTATGCAAAGATGATGAAGATGTTTTTGTGTTGATGAAGGGATCCTTGCAGTGAAGATGTTTTTGTGTTGATGAAGAAGTCATTGCAATGATGAAGAGGTCCTTGCAATGATGAAGAAGTCCCTGCAATCAAAAAACTGGTTAAGAATCTGGCAATCATACAAAAAGGAATAGATTATCTATCTTAAAATTAAAAGACACAAATCTGCATGGGTGATGACCAAGCTAACTTAAAAAGTAAACGAATAAAGACAATATCAAGAAAGAAATCATCCCACATTGTAGTACAGTGCTACATTAACATATCATGATCTTCATTGTGCCCACTATCTTGCTAAATTTTTTTTGTAATTTTGATCTCTACATTTTTATTTCCAACACCCCTCCCCAAAGTCAGAATGTGGCTACCTTCACAGTGGGTAAAAATGGTCACATACGCAAAATTTCACCCATGGTAAACCTTGGAGCTCAAGCCGAGGAACAAAAATTAAAATATGTACAATGCCGCCCCCCCCCCCCCCCCTTTCAATATACAGAATATAAATCTAAAAAATCTCCAAGAGCAATATCATCAGAGAACTTTTCTCTCATATTGCTATCAGATCCACTACAGTCTTAACTTATTGTATAAAAAAAATAAAACCACAATGGGTGGCAAAAACATACCTTGCAGGGAACAAGTAAAACTTGACTTCTGAAGTCCTGGAGTTCATAAAGGGAAGTTGTGGTGATGATGAAGTCTTGGTGTTGATGAAGTCTTGGTGTTGATGAAGTCATGGTGTCGATGAAGTCTTGGTGTTGATGAAGTCCTGGTGTTGATAAAGTCTTGGTGTCGATGAAGTCTTGGTGTTGCTGGTGTTGATAAAGTCTTGGTGTTGATGAAGTCTTGGTGTTGATGAAGTCCTGGTGTTGATAAAATCTTGGTGTCAAGGAAGTCTTAGTGTTGATGAAGTCGTGGTGTTGATGAAGTCGTGGTGATGATGAAGTCTTGGACTGAAGTCTGATAGATGTTAACAGTTATTGCGATGATGAGATTCTGCCAAAAACAAAAAAAAACCAAATAGGAATACATTAGAACCTCAAAAGAGAAAATCGGAGCAGCTTATAAGCAAGGCAATTAAAAACAAAAAAGAAACAAATCCTCACAGACCACAGTACAGTATAACATTGATGCATCCTGACTTCAAGTAATCTAGTTTCTTGCTCCACATTTTTACAATTTTATTCAATGCATTTCTATCTATGGAAAACTACTCAACTTGTTTAGAGTTAACACAGAGTCAATTTACTTAACCTAAGTGCCATGTCATAAAGGTATTATATCAGCAGTGTGGAATCAGATCCAGTACAATTCAAATTGTATAAAGAATGAAGAGGACAGGAAACAGAACCATACCTTGAAGGGAACCAGTCAAAGAGAATTTCTGAAGTCATCTTTGCAGTGATGAAAAGGTTTATGCAAAGATGATGAAGATGTTCTTATGTTGATGAAGGCATCCTTGCAGTGATGAAGATGTTTTTTGTGTTGATGAAGAAGTCCTTGCATGATGAAGTCATTGCAATGATGAAGCAGTCCTTGCAATGATGAAGAAGTCCTTGTGGTGATGAAGAAATCCCTGCAATCAAAAAACTCTGGTTAAGAGTCTGGCAATCATACTAAAAGGAATACATTCTTATCTAAAAAATTTTAAAAGGCAAATCTGCATGGGTGATGACCAAGCTAATTTTAAAAGTAAACGAATAAAGACAATATCAAGAAAGAAATCATCCCAGATTGTAGTACAGTGCTACACTAACATATCATGACCTTGATTGTGCCCGCTATCTTGCTAAACTTTTTTGTAATTTTAATCTAAATTTTTATTTCCAACACCCCTCCCCAAAGTCAGAATGTGGCTACCTTCACAGTGGGTAAAAACGGTCACATACGCAAAATTTCACCTTTGGTGAACCTTGGAGCTCAAGCCGAGGAACAAAAATAAACAAAAATATGTACAATGCTGCCTACCCCCTCTTTAACTTTACAATATACAGAATGTAAATCTTAAAAAAAAATCTCCAAGAGCAATTTCATCAGAGAACTTTTATTTCATATTGCTATCAGATCCAC
>CM060342.1:29543322-29563322 GCA_030674155.1 Stramonita haemastoma
CAATGTGGCCCCCCCTCCCCCTTTCAACTTTACAATATACAGAATATAAATCTAAAAAATTTCCAAGAGCAATATCATCAGAGAACTTTTATCTCATAGTGCTATCAGATCCACTACAGTCTTAACTCATTGTATAAAATATAAAAAAAACACAATGGGTGGCAGAAACATACCTTGCAGGGAACAAGTAAAAGTTGACTTCTGAAGTCCTGGAGTTCATAAAGGGAAGTCGTGGTGATGATGAAGTCTTGGTGTTGATGAAGTCTTGGTGTCGATGAAGTCCTGGTATTGCTGGTGTCGATGAAGTCCTGGTGTCGATAAAGTCTTGGTGTCGATGAAGTCCTGGTATTGCTGGTGTCGATGAAGTCCTGGTGTCGATAAAGTCTTGGTGTCGATAAAGTCTTGGTGTCGATGAAGTCTTGGTGTCGATGAAGTCTTGGTGTTGATGAAGTCTTGGTGTGATGAAGTCTTGGTGTTGATGAAGTCTCACCATTGATGAACCTTGGAGTTCTAGTCAAGAAACAACAAAAAAAAAAACAATTATGACACCCCCTCTCTCTTTTCAACTTCAGAATATACAGAATGTAAATCTAAAAAAATTTCCAAGAGCAATATCATCAGAGAACTTTTATCTCATAGTGCTATCAGATCCACTACAGTCTTAAGTCATTGTATAAAATGTAAAAAAACACAATGGGTGGCAGAAACATACCTTGCAGGGAACAAGTAAAACTTGACTTCTGAAGTCCTGGAGTTCATAAAGGGAAGTCTTGGTGTTGAAGTCTTGGTGTTGCTGGTGTTGATGAAGTCTTGGTGTTGATGAAGTCTTGGTGTTGATGAAGTCTTGGTGTTGATGAAGTCTTGGTGTTGATGAAGTCTTGGTGTTGCTGGTATTGATAAAGTCTTGGTGTGGATGAAGTCCTGGTGTCAATGAAGTCCTGGTGTTGATGAAGTCCCGGTGTTGATGAAGTCCTGGTGTTGATGAAGTCCTGGTGTTGATGAAGTCATGGTGTTGATGAAGTCTTGGTGTTGATGAAGTCTTGGTGATGCTTGTGTCGATGAAGTTCTGGTGTTGATGAAGTCCTGGTGTTGATGTAGTCTTGGTGTTGATGAAGTCTTGGTGTTGATGAAGTCTTGGTGTTGATGAAGTCTCACCACTGATGAACCTTGGAGTTCTAGTCAAGGAACAACAAAAAAACAAAACAATTACGACACCCCCCTCTCTCTTTTCAACTTTAGAATATACAGAATGTAAATCTAAAAAATTTCCAAGAGCAATATCATCAGAGAACTTTTATCTCATAGTGCTATCAGATCCACTACAGTCTTAACTCACTGTATAAAATAAAAAACACAATGGGTGGCAGAAACATACCTTGCAGGGAACAAGTAAAAGCTGACTTCTGAAGTCCTGGAGTTGATGAAGTCCTGGTGTTGATGAAGTGAAGTTGTGGTGTTGATGAAGTCGTGGTGTTGATAAAGTGAAGTCGTGGTGTTGATGAAGTGAAGTCGTGGTGTTGATGAAGTGAAGTCGTTGAGTTGAAGTCATGGTGTTGTTGAAGTCGTGGTGTTGATGAAGTCGTGGTGTTGATGAAGTCGTGGTGTTAATAAAGTGAAGTCATGCTGGTGTTGATAAAGTGAAGTCATCCTGGTGTTGATAAAGTGAAGTCATGCTGGTGTTGATGAAGTGAAGTCATGCTGGTGTTGATGAAGTGAAGTCATGCTGGTGTTGAAGTGAAGCCCAGGTGTTGAAGTGAAGTCGTGGTGTTGGTGAAGTCCTGGTGTTGATAAAGTCCTAGCAATGAGGATGACTGAAGTCCGATAGATGTTAACATTTTTGGCGATGACGAGATTCTGTAGAAAAAAATTAAAAATTCATTATTACCTCAAAAGAGAAAATTGGAACAGCTTATAAGCAGGGCAATTAAAAAAAATCCTCACAGACCACAGTACAGTATAACATTAATGCAACCTGACTTCAGGTTGTCTACTTTATTGTTCCATATTTTTTACAATTTTATTTAGTGCATTTCTATCTATGGAAAAATCCTTAACTTGTTTAGAATTAACACAGGGTATTTACTTAACCTTCAAGTTCTGTGTCATCAAGGTACATCATCATTTATCAAGAGTGTGGTATCAGATCCAGTACATTTCAAACTGTATAAAGAATGAAGAGGACAGGCGACAGAACCATACCTTGAAGGGAACCAGTCAAAGAGCATTTCTGAAGTCTTGGCAATGAAGGCATCCTTGCAGTGATGAAAAAGTTTTTGCAATGATGATGAAAATGTTCTTGTGTTGATGAATAAGTCCTTGCGATGACGATGTCCTTGCAATGAAGATATCTTTGTGATGAAGAAGTGCTGATGCAGTTGAAGTTCTTGCAATGTAGTCATTTTTGCAGTGATGAAGAATTCCATGCAGCCATGAAAAAATCCTTGCGATCATGAAAGTCTGGCAAAGATGAAGACCTGGCAATCATACAAACAGGAATATATTATCTTAAAACAGACATATTTCTGCAGGTGATGAGCAAGCTATTTAAAATATAAACAAAATAACATATAAAACAAGAAAAAATAAATCATTACACAATATAATACTGGGTAACATTAGTGCATCTTGACTTCATACTTCCCGCTATCTTGATACACATTTGTACCACTTTCACCAGCACAGAAAACTCATCAGTTTCCTAACAATACACACAATGTCAATGTCACATATCTCAAACAACATTATTCCCCCCTGTGGGGTACTGGGCACTTGTCAATACAATTAGCATCCCAACCTTCCGAAAATTGCCTTTTTTCTATTTCTTTGTTTCTTTTCTTCCTGTCAACTCCTTGTTTATATTCTGCCCTCTTGGTCCATTCTCCTGCCCTTTTTCCAGAAAGACTTAAAAAAACCAATTCTCTCCCATGCCAAAGGAGAAACAGCAGTATCCTCCGAGAATTTTATCAACATGGTGCTATCTGACCCAGTACCATTTACACTATTTGAAGAATAAAGACAACAGAGGGCAGAACCATACCTTGCAGGGAGCAAGTTAAAGTTGACTTTCAAAGTCCTGGTGAAGATGTGAAGACTGAAGTCCTGGTGATGGGAAGACTGCAATCCTGGTGACGATGAAGACTGAAGTGCTGGTGATGATGAAGACTGAAGTGCTGGTGATGATAAAGACTGAAGTGCTGGTGATGATGAAGACTGAAGTCCTGGTGATGAGGAAGACTGAAGTGCTGGTGTGATGAAGACTGAAGTGCTGTGATGATGAAGACTGAAGTGCTGGTGATGATGAAGACGAAGTCTGGTGATGATGAAGACTGAAGTGCTGGTGATGATGAGACGAAGTGCTGGTGATGATGAAGACTGAAGTGCTGGTGATGATGAAGACTGAAGTGCTGGTGATGATGAACACTGAAGTCCTGGTTAAGATCACATCTGGGTGAGGTGAAGTTCTTGTGATGAAATTTCTGTTGAGCACACAAAAAGGAATACAAATATTATCCCAAAAGAGGGACTAGAGTAACTCATTATCAAGACAAAGTTCTTCAAAAAAAAAAACTGGGTTTTTTTAAATGAAAAGGAAGAATCAAATTATTACAGAAAATAGCACATTATAAAAAGTGCATCATGATTTCATGCAACATACTTTCTTACAATAAAGTTGTACAATATTAGAACATTTAAGGAGAAAGGTGGCTGGAGGTTCACCTGCCCAACAAGTAATCCATGAGGTTCTGGGTTCAATTCCCAGCTCTGCCCTTTCTTCCCAGCCTGACAGGAAAATCTGAATGAATTTCAACTCTTTCGGAGGAGACTCTAACCAAACAGACCTGTGTGCTTACTGACTTGTGCAGGTCAAAAGAACCCACCACAACTGAAAATAGAAAAGAGCAGGGAGATTCCTCCAGGCAAAATTAGTTGGTTCAATTCCCAATAGTATCTCCAAAATACTATCTTAATGGTCAGGGAGGGGGGGGGGTTGGGGTGCAGGTGTACAGTGGCATTCCACAAAAATTTCACCATTTTTCAACATCACAGCTGTAAATTCTAACAAACGAACAAAAGTTGTTTTTTTTTTAATCTACTGATAAAGAACTCTTGAACTTGTTAACAATATACACAGATCAATTTCACAAATATTCAACAGTAGTATCATCAGTACATCTAGTCAACAAAGTGGTTTCAAATCCTTTACACTTTAAAATCATTTTGTAAAAGATTAAAGAGCATAGCGACAGAACCATACCTTGAAGGGAATCAATAAATATGGACGTTTGAAGTCCTAGCAATGAAGAAGTGCTTGCAGGGAAGTAGTCGTTGCAGTAATAAAGAAGTCCTTACATAGATGAGATTCTTGCAACAATGAAGAAGTCCTTGCAGTAGAAGAAGTCTGCAGTGATGAAAAGTCCTTGCAGTGATGAAGAAGTCCTTGCAGTAATGAAGAATCTTTGCAGAATAAAGAAGTCCTTGCAGTGATGAAGAATCCTTGCAGTGAGAATCTTTGCAGTAATAAAGAAGTCTTGCAGTGATAAGAAGTCCTTGCAGTGATGAGATTCTTGCAACAATGAGGAATTCTTGCAATGAAGTCCTTACAGTGATGAAATAGTCCTTGTTGTAGAGATGAAGTCCTTGCAGTGGTGATGAAGTCCTTGCAGCATGATGCACGAAAAACATATTTAAAGTGATACAGAAGTCCTTGCAATGGTAGTGAGGTCCTTCTATGTGCACACAGACAACCATGTGCTACAACACACTTTGCACTTAACATTATTCAAATTCACATATTTTTCCCCAATTTATCACATCATCTATACACAGTCAATTATTCAAATCATCATCTAAAACTTTGAAATTAAACATATGAATGGTGACTCAAACTCAGTCAGATGTACGTTTTTTTCTAATCTTTTTTTTTTCCTTTTTTGTGGGCCTCCAACCACCTTTTCTTTTCCCCTATTTTCTTTTTTTTGTGGGGCCTCCAACCACCTTTTTTTCCCCTATTTTTTTTTTTTTTTTTTTTTGTGGGGCCTCCAACCACCTTTTCTTTTCCCCTATTTTATTGTGGGCCTCCAACCACCTTTTCTTTCCCCTATTTTTTTTTTTTTTTTTTATTGTGGGGCCTCCAACCACCTTTTCTTTTCCCCTATTTTTTTTTTTTTTTTTTTTTGTGGGCCTCCAACCCCATTTTCTTTTCCCCTAATTTTTATTGTGGCCTCCAACCACCTTTCTTTTCCCCTTTTTCTTTTTTTTATTGTGGGGCCTCCAACCACCTTTTCTTTTCCCCTATTTTCTTTTCTTTTTTTTTTTATTGTGGGGCCTCCAACCCCTTTTCTTTTCCCCTATTATTTTTTTTAATGTGGGCCTCCAACCACCTTTTCTTTTCCCCTATTTTTTATTGTGGGGCCTCCAACCACCTTTTCTTTTCCCCTATTACTTTTTTTTTATTCTCTAACCTTTTCTTTTCACCTTTTTTTTATTTTTATTGTGGGGCCTCCAACCACCTTTTCTTTTCCCCTATTTTTTATTGTGGGGCCTCCAACCACCTTTTCTTTTCCCTATTTTCTTTCTTTTTGTGGGGCCTCCAACCACCTTTTCTTTTCCCCTATTTTTCTTAATTGTGGGGCCTCCAACCACCTTTTCTTTTCCCCTATTACTTTTTTTTAATTCTCTACCTTTTCTTTTCACCTTTTTTTTTTTTATTGTGGGGCCTCCAACCACCTTTTCTTTTCCCCTATTGTTTTTATTGTGGGGCCTCCAACCACCTTTTCTTTTCCCCTATTGTTTTTATTGTGGGGCCTCCAACCACCTTTTCTTTTCCCCTATTTTTATTGTGGGGCCTCCAACCACCTTTTCTTTTCCCCTATTACTTTTTTAAATTCTCTAACTACCTTTTCTTTTCCCCTATTTTTATTGTGGGGCCTCCAACCACCTTTTCTTTTCCCCTCTTTTTTTTGTTTGGGGCCTCCAACCACCTTTTCTTTTCCCCTCTTTTTTTTTGTGGGCCTCCAACCACCTTTTCTTTTCCCCTATTTTTTATTGTGGGGCCTCCAACCACCTTTTCTTTTCCCCTATTTTTTTATTGTGGGGCCTCCAACCACCTTTTTTTCCCCCCCTATTTTTTTATTGTGGGGCCTCCAACCACCTTTTCTTTTCCCCTATTGTTTTTATTGTGGGGCCTCCACCACCTTTTCTTTTCCCCTTTTTTCTTCTATTTTCATTTTTAGACATTAAAAAATTATGTCATCTACATAAACTCTCAAAGGTAAAAAGAAAACTGTTAGGTCTCCAACCACCTTTTCTTTCCCCTATTTTTATTTTATTGTGGGGCCTCCAACCACCTTCTCTTTTCCAATATTTTTATTTTATTGTGGGGCCTCCCCTCCAACCACCACTTTTCTCCCCCCCCCCCTTTTTTTTATTGTGGGGCCTCCAACCACTTTTCTTCCCTCCCCTCTCCTCCTCTTTATTTTTATAAAAGGCCTCCAACCACCTTTTCCCCCTCCATTTTCCCCACTTGTACTTCTATTTTCCTATTTGACATTAAAACATTTATGTCATCTACATAAACACTCAAAAGTTAAAAGAAAAAAAAACATTTAAAAAAGTGACATACCAAACAACAGGATTGAAAAATATACACGGAAATATCCCACAAAACATTAGTTCCATCATTAAAACAGGAGCATTCTGTCCTGAAGACGCATGTACATCAGTAATGTAACTGTGGTTCTGGTTTTACAACAGACACAAGACGGTTGCTTCAAATATCTCCATTCTCAATTCACCAGATGCCACCAAGATTCAAACCCATGACTTCATGGGCTCATTTGATTGAAGTTGTACAGTCTTACTCTAACCATTCGGCTGTATCATCTATCACTCACAATCTGATGGCTCTGGTTCGATCCCATATTTGAGCCACTGCAAAGATTCCCTTTCAGAGGGACTTTTCCCTGGAGTTAACATCAGCGCTGGCTTACTCCACTCCCCCGACAAGTCCTTTGGTGGAGATTATAAATTGAGGTGCCATGAACTGAGGTGAACGCATACAGAACATCTTGCATATACGTGAAAACTAGTCCGCCTTTCAGAAGAGTAGGCCATTTGTGTGTCAGTTGGAACAGATGATACACACACAGGCACACGTCTTTCTCTCATTCGTATATTCACCTTAATAAATATCCTACTCCTTTCTCCAAACTATCCATTTTGCTCAAAATGTGACTCACCCCTCCCCAAATGTCTTAAATGATTTCTGGACAGTTAAGTTACCATTATGTCCATGTACCATTGCACCCATCTGCCAGTGTGTTCACATGCAGGGTAAGGGTCAGGGTAAGCGCAAAGAATTAGTATCAGGTCAAGGTTAATGATTAGTAGTTGGCTCTGGTCTATTCACATGCAGGGTAAGGGTCAGGGAAAGTGCGAAAGAGGGTAAGGCTAATGATTAGTAGTTGGCCCTGGGCCTGTCAGTCTATGCATGCATGAATTAATAAATGTGACCACAACGGCATATGGACAGCTTGGTATTCAGATTTTTTCTTTTATTCAAAAATTACTGTCCCCACCAAAAGCAGAGGGTTGTTCTGAGACTTTTAAATTCTTTACCCCAGTATCAAAAAAATGGCTGCACAGCTTGTTGGTTTTTTACCCCAGCACCAAAGAAAGGTTCTACAGCCCAGTTTCTTTTAATCTATGAAAAGAAAAGAAAAAGATCAAGTCTAAAAAAATTATGCAACTTTGCTGTAATTTTCCCTTGATTACTGATGCAAATGTGCATCCTAAACCCTCCTTCCAAGTAACCCTTTACCTTAAACTAAACACACAATCTCACTGAAAATTACATAGTACTCATATTTGATTACTGTTAACCCTCTCATGCATGCCTGCGCATGCACGCCCACATGCACACACAATATATATACATACATATACACTGCACTGGTCTCTGCTTAACATGCTGCAATCGAATCTGCTCTGCACTGGTATACTCTATCACTATCGGTTTACTGAGAGTACAAACTGTATCAGATCCTGCTTTTTTCAGGATCATCTTAGAAAAGATTCTTCCACAAATAATTAAGTTGATCTGATAAAACATGTCCTATCTAAAAAAAAAAAATCACCTGTGTGTGCAGGCTTATGCACACACTCACAATAGCTACAATTTCAACTGGAGAAAAAAACAAAAAAACAGCATACACACACTAATCTCTCTGCTGTACGGCGCTAGTGGCTGACCACTGCATGGTTTGGCTAACACCACCTAGTGTTGCTGTGAAAATGGCATACCTATGATAAAATATATACAAAAATAAACCATGTAAACAACAACAAAAAACAAATTTCTAAAAAGCCATTTCATGAGCATGAACGTGAACCCAGATGTATTTCTTACACACTCTACGCTAAAAATTATGAAACTCAACTTTTAAACCATTTTTTTTCCAATTTCATCCTCATAAACCCTCACGTTTCTTCAAATTTGCTTCAATTGCAGCCCGACGATAAAATCTATTAAGAGCAGATGATTAGTTCTATATATCTATAAAACAAACTGTTATCAAATTTACTAAATTCAAATACCATCCGAGTCCAGATTATATTTTCAAAGGGCCTTCGATCTATGATCTTAATTTAAAAAATCAAGGTACAATACAGACACACAAGGAAAACGGACTTTTTTCCTATGAGGTAACAACTTTCAAAGGGGGCAGGGGAAAGGGGGGGGGGGGGGGGGTAGATTTTCTGGTCCCCTTTTTTTTTGGAACAGGGGTTTTTGTTTGGCTTTTTGTCTCCCACCTATTTCTTTTCTCCGTAGATTTTGCTGTTTGTATGGGAAGGGGGGGGGGGGGGGGGGGGGGGGGGGGGGGGGGGGTTTGATTTCTTTCATTTTCTGGCAAAACTGAAGAAGTGACCAAAGTATTGATGTTGAAGAGTGCTTGTGATGATGAGGCCAGATTGCCATTGCATAGGTATATCTTAGATGAAAGTCTGTGGAGATATTGGTTATTACGAAATCTTGCATTAGGAACTTTGATGAATGATTAGCAGATAAGTTTTGGTAGTGAGGAATCTGGTGTTGAAATCTTGGCATGAAGACGTAGAATCTTGGTGTTACGAAGTCTTGGTGTTTGATGAAGTCTGGGTTGAGAAGTCTTGGAGTCTGATGAAGTCTGGTATGGTTGATGAAGTCTTGTGTTGAGAGTCTGGTGTGATGAAGTCTGGTGTTGATGTTGATGAAGTCCTGGCACTGATGAAGACTTGGCACTGATGAAGTCTTGGTGTTGATGAAGTCCTGGTGTTGATGAAATCCTGGTGTTGATGAAGTCCTGGAGTTGATGAAGTCTGGTGTTGATGAAGTCCTGGTGTTGATGAAGTCCTGGTGTTGATGAAGTCCTGGTGTTGATGAAGTCCTGGTGTTGATGAAATCCCGGTGTTGATGAAGTGAAGTTGTGATGTTGATGAAGTCCTGGTGTTGATGAAGTTTTGGTGTTGATGAAGTCCTGGTGTTGATGAAGTTTTGGTGTTGATGAAGTCCTGGTGTTGATGAAGTCCTGGTGTTGATGAAGTTTTGGTGTTGATGAAGTATTGATGTTGATGAAATTCTGGTGTTGATGAAGTTTTGGTGTTGATGAAGTCCTGATGTTGATGTTGATGAAGTCTTGGTGTTGATGAAGTTCTGATGTTGATGTTGATGAAGTCTTGGTGTTGATGAAGTTCTGATGTTGATAAGTTCTGGTGACAGTGCAGGTGTTGAAGTGTCAGTGAAGATGAAGTCCTGATAATTGTGAAGCTTTGAAGTCCTGGTGATAGATCCTATGGATGATAAGATCATGAATATATTATCAATATATTGTCATTTTAAAACAGATTTCAAAAGACTTAAAAAAATAAGACTCTTATAACTATCATAAAAAAATCTTCCCTCTCATGTAGTAGATTCCATGCAGTTCTCTCCCTTTTGTGATACCCTTACCTTCCTCCCACTCCTCTCCCACCCTTCTTTCTCCCCTTTATGTTTCTCCCTTCTGTTTACATTAAAATGAATTTTTTATTATTATTATTAATTTAAAAGCAAAAATGAGTTTAGGATGGCACTACAGCTGCTGCTTTGAAGAGAGTGTTTTTGTTTGTTCCTCATTATGTAGCTCCAATACTCTCCAATGATGGGATTGTGCGTATGCCGCTATTTTGCCCACCATGAGGGTTGCTGCATTCTGATTTTCGGGATGAAGAATTATAAAATGTGGAATTCTTCCATCCTTTTGATTTAGATGTAGGTTGTAAAATACAGCAAAAATATCAGTTCCATTATTCACATTTTCTTTTGATCTTTCCTTTACAGAACATTGATGTACGTATCTAATTCTTTTGCATGCAGCCCACTACCTTGCTACTTCTTTCTTTTCAATTTTATTCTCACATTTTTGCTTTTAATAATCAGACATTAATCACAAACCACTCACTCAATAAAACAGAATAATATCTGAACAACCTGTACGGCTACTTGCAGATGCAAATCTTCAGGAGAAAAGAGATGGGACAAGTCAAGTTGTTGCATAAAGAATCTGTCCCATATGCAAAATCTTACTATTGTGAACCTTGGCACTCTAACCAAGGAAACAGAAAGAAAAAAAAAACAAAAAAAACTGAAGGGGATTTCCCCCTGGAGTTAACATCAGTGCAGACTCTATTCCCCCCAATAGTCCTTCAGATAAGACTATAAACTGAGGCCCCATGTGTGAATGCATGCAAAACATCTTGCGCACATGTTAAATCCTGTTCTGCTTTTTGAAGGAGTAGGCCATTGTGTGCCATGTGAACAGATGACAAAATGAAAATATACACAACTACATACACACGGGGACTGGGTATAAAAAAATCACATGAGTGCTTATTCCAATATCCTTGATATAAAAGAATGAATAAATAAATGCATTAAGATAACACATGACAGAACCATACCTTGCAGGTAAACAGTCAAGCTGACTTTTGAAGTTTTAGCATCAATGAAGACTGAAGACATGGCAATCAAGAAATCCTGGCGATGAAATTTTCGCAAGGATCAAGACTGAGGTCCAGGCGTTGTTGATGTTCTGGCAATGATGAAGGCAAGTACTGGCGAGGATTTCACCAGTGATAAGACTGAAGTCCTGGAGGTGAACAAGTCCTGGTAATGAAGTTTCTGTGATGATGAAGACTGAAGTCCTGGTGATGATGCAGACTGAAGTTCTGGTGATGATGAAGACTGAAGTTCTGGTGATAATGAAGACTGAAGTCCTGGTGATGATGAAGACTGAAGTCCTGGTGATGCTCAAGACTGAAGTGCTGATGATGCTCAAGACTGAAGTGCTGGTGATGATGGAGACTGAAGTCCTGGTGATGCTGAAGACTGAAGTCCTGGTGATGATGAAGACTGAAGTTCTGTTGATGATGAAGACTGATGTTCTGATGATGATGAAGACTGAAGTCCTGGCGATGATGAAGACAAATACTAGCGACGTTGAAGACCAAAGTCTAGGCAATGAAGACTTTTATCCTTGTGATTACGATGTCCTGTCGAAGATACAAATAGGAATACATTATTACTTCAAAACAATTGGACATGGTAATGAGCAAGGCAATTTTAAAAAATCTAAATAATTCCAACCCTGTTGTCAGAATGCAGCTGACCTAAATGCCAATGGGAAGGAAAGGGAGGGAGGGGATGGTCACAGATGCAAAAATCTCATCATTGGTGAATATTGGAACTCTAGCCAAGGAGCCCCCCCCCCAAAAAAAAAAAAAAAAAATTAAAATCTTGAAAGGAGAAACAGATGAGATCATCACAAAAATTACAGTACGAGATTACATTAATTATATATCATGACTTCATGCAGCCTATTTCATTTTTAGAATATTACTAATTTTTACCATTTTATTCAGCATATTTCCAGAAAGATGGTAGGTCAGATTAGACAGTCACATGCCTAACAAGTAAACCATCAGGTTCTGGGTTTGATTCCTGATGCTTACAGACTTGTGCAAGTCAAAAGACCCAAGACAATTGAAAATCAAAAAGAGTAGGGCAATACCTCCCGAATGTCTTGGCAACATTGGTAGGTTCAATTCCCAACTGTACTCTTTCAGAGCTCTAGACAAGGAGTGAACAAACAAAATCATTATATTTTTGTCATGCGCACAATATTTTTTGGTGTGCATATGTATGATTATAGACATGTGGGTGCCTGGTGCATGGTTGATTATGTGTCCACTACAATTAAAAAAAAAAAAGTATATATAAACAATAAAGTGGACAGGCAATGGAACCATACCTTGAAGAGAAGCAGTAAAACTTGTCTTTTGAAGTCCTAGCAGTAGAGGTGTCCTTGCAGTGATGAAGTCCTTGCAGTGAAGTCCTTGCAGAGATTGAAGTCCTTGCAGTAGTGATGAAGTCCTTGCAGAGATTGAAGTCCTTGCAGTAGTGATGAAGTCCTTGCAGTGATGAAGTCCTTGCAGTGATTGAAGTCCTTGCAAGAGAGATTAACTCCTTGCAGGAGTGATGAAATCCTTACAGGAGTGATGAAGACCATGCAGTAGTGGTGAAGTCCTTGCAGTGATGAAGTCCTTGCAACGATTGAAGTACTCGTAGGTGTGATGACGTCCTTGCAGTGATGAAGTCCTTGCAGTGATTGAAGTCCTCGTAGGAGTGATGAAGTTCTTGAAGCGATGAAGTTCTCATAGTAGTGATGAAGTTCTTGCAGTAATGATAAAGGCCTTGCAGAAATAATGAAATCCTTGTAGGAGTGAAGTCCTTGCAGAAGTGATGAAGTCCTTGCAGAAGTGATGAAGTCCTTGTACAAGTGAAGAAGACCTTGCAGGAATGACAAAGTCCTGGCAGGAATGATAGGACTTGCAGGGATAAAGTCCTAGTGATGAAGTCCTTGTAGTGATAAGTCCTTGCAGTAGTGATGAAGTCCATGCTGGAGTGATGGAAGTCCTTGCAGTGATGAAATCTTGCTATGTATTGCAGTAGTGATTTAGTCCTTGCTGCAGTGATTTAGTCCTTGCTGCAGTGATTTAGTCCTTACAGCAATGGTTTAGTCCTTGCTGTAATGATGTAGTCCCTGCATAGATGAAGTCCTTGCAGTGGTGATTTACTCCTTGCAGTAGTGATGAAGTCCTTGCAGGAGTGATGTAGTCCTTGCAGCAGTAATGAAGTCCTTGCAGCAGTGAAGTCCTTGCCGCACAGGAGTGATGAAATCCTTGCAGAAGGGATGAAGTCCTTGCAGCTGTGATGAAGTCTTTGCAGTAATCATGAATTCCTTGCAGTGGTGAAGTCCTTGTAGAAGTGGCGGTGTCCTTGCAGCAGTGATGATGTCCTTGCAGTGATGATGATGTCCTTGCAGTCATGAAGTCCTTGTAGAGGTGAAAATGTCCTTGTAGAAGTGACAGTGTCCTTGTAAAGTTCATGATGTCCTTGCAGCCGTGATGAAGTCCTTGCAGTGATAATGAAATCCTTGCAGTGATGATGAAGTCCTTTGCAGTGATGATGAAGTCCTTGCAGTGATATGAAGCCTTGCAGTGATTAAACCCTTGCATTGGTGATGAAGCCCTTGCATTGGTGATGAAGCCCTTGCATTGGTGATGAAGCCCTTGCAATGGTAATGAAGCCCATGCATTGGTGATGAAGCCCTTGCATTGGTGATGAAGTCCTTGCAGTGATGAAGTCCTTGCAGTGGTGATTAAATCCTTGCAGTGATAAAGTCTTTGCAGAGTTGAAGTCTTGCAGGAGTGAAGTCCTTACAGTATATTGATGAGTCCTTGCAGTGGTGATGAAGTCCTTACATTGAAGTCCTTGCAGTGATGAAATCCTTGCAGTGAAGTCCTTACAGTGATCTAAGTCCTTGCAGTGATGAATTTCTTGCTGCAGTGAGGAAGCCCTTGCAGTAATGAAGTCCTTGCAGTGATGAAGTCCTTGCAGTGAAGTCATTGCAGTGGTGATGACGTCCTTGCAGGAGTGATAAAGCCTTTGCAGGATTGAAGTCCTTGCAGGGCTGAGAAGTCCTTGCAGGGCTGATGAAGTCCTTGCAGGGGTGAGGAAGCCTTTGAAGTAGTGATAAAGTCCTTGCAGCAGTGATGAAGCCTTTGCAGTAGTGATGAAGTCCTTGCAGAAGTGATGAAGCCTTTGCAGTAGTGATGAAGTCCTTTCAGCAGTGATGAAGCCTTTGCAGTAGTGATGAAGTCCTTGCAGTAGTGATGAAGCCTTTGCAGTAGTGATGAAGCCCTTGCAGCAATGAAGAAGTCCTTGCAGGGATGAAAAAATATTGACAGCAATGCAAAAGTCCTTGCAATAGTGGTGAGGTCCTTGTGGAGATGAAGAAGTCCATGTAAGAAAAGTCTTTGCAGTGATGAAGATGTGATAAAAGGAGACCTTGAGAAGATGAAGTCTGTCATCAAGACACTCCAGTGATGGGGAAGGCCTAGCAATCATACAAAAAAGAATACATAATTATCTGAAAACAGGCACATGTGTGTAGGTGATAAGCAAGCTATTTAAAATTAAGTTAATACTTCTCATCAAGAAAGAAGAAACAAATCATCACAGTACTTATTACATCAACCAGTTATCAAACAAATTTCTCAGTATGAGATCAAAGATTTTTTTTCAAATTTTCAAGGGGCCTCTGTGTGTGTGTTGGGGGGGGGGGGGGGGGGGGGGGCATGCATGCGTGCTAGGGTTGGCAAAGTTATTTTCATTACTCTGCTACAGCTCTGAGGTTCACCGATGGTGAGATTTTGCATGTCTGACTGCACTCAATTACAGTAGCTGTATTCCGACTTTGGGGTGGTTTCTAAACACGATACCAGTGCATATGTGCTTCTTACATTTTGTCACCAACTCCTACAGGCACACAATATCCTACTTTTCCAAAATACGAAATGTGTTTTTACATGTGTTAAGATGTTCTCTGTGTGCTCACGATACACTGAACCTTGGTTTATAGAACTTTTCATCAAAAGGACTTCTGGGGGAATGAAGTCAGTACTGATGATAATTCCAGGGGGAAAAGTCCTATCAACAGGCATCTCAGTGATAGCTCAAACCCATGCTGTCCGATCATGAGCTCAGCACTTTCATGCATCCTAAAAAGTAATATGATCTGATATAAGCTTCACATGAAATAAGTGTGGGTGATTCTTTCATCATAATGACAAATTACATGCTCAGGCTTGCATGAAAATAACTTTTTGTTGTTGTTGATAATTCATGTCTGGTACTATAAACTAGGCTGGGAGGGGGGGGGGGGGAGAACAGAGATTCTGTATGAAATAATAAATAAACCATCAAAGTTGTGATATGACGAAGTTAAGACCAATATAAGCTTCTACTGATGCGGGAGTTTGCAGGTGTTTTTCCCTGTGGTCTTGCTCTCTTGAAAACATTTGTGATGAAACTATAATTATAAACCAAAGTCTCGGGTGCAAGTGCACAATGATCGTCACACACGCACAGGCACACACTATGACCCCATTAATCTTTAGTAGTTGACTAGGCCTGCTATGGTTGGTGGCATATATGGCATGAACGTTTCCCCCATGCAGTGATGCACCCTGCTACCCTGAAAGATTGGCTCCCCCCCTGTCCCCCCCCTCACTGAAAGATTTGACATACATTGCCCCAATGACTTCTACTACAGTTCTATAACTAGTCTTTTCCTTTTTTTGTAGAATGCTCACCTGATATAGATAATAGCATTGTGATCGGTGTGGCATTAAAGTTTACTATAATGATTGACCATGAAAAAGCACTAACTGTAAAACATGAATGATGTGGCCCAGCTTCAGAAATTGCAGCCTCTTTCTGGTTTCAAATTCCCAGGAAACTAGCTTACATTAAAAAAAAAAATCTTGCATTTAATTACAGCAATGTACAAGCTTGTTACCGTTGCATCTCTTTCAATCCATTACCATCTTTACAAACTTGTTTGACTATGCTCTGAATACTGGCATGAACTCTACTAGTGTATTAGTGGAAAACAACTAGATAATCAGTACATCATATCAGTGTGTGAACTGTTTAGATCGCTGGGTACTGGCGCCGAATTTGCTTCAACTTACCTAAAGACTTCTGATATGGAGCCATTTACTGACATACTACAAACTATTAAACAAAAAATGTAATCTATGCAAAAGCTTTTCGCAATAAAGTACCTGGACTACATAAATGATATTTTTGATCACCTTTACGGCTTTAGTTCCTTCTGTCAAGATGTCTGCCGCAAGGGTGTTGTGAGCATGTGACTATCTAATCACCCAAAACAAAGAAAACGATCGACATGGCGTCGGAATGTGCGCGCAGGGGGGGGGGGGGGGGGGGGGGGGGGCACAAGTGATACAATTAAAAATTTATCAATGATTGTTACAATTGATAGTGCATAGTGAGTCTGGATAATTTTCATCACTAGCATTATTTCTAAAAGTTTTTTTTTCACCTTGTTAAGATTAGCTTCAGTGGTACACAGTTATTTTCCAATTTTTCTGTAGGCAACATAGACAACACAAGAAGGGAGAAAATAGGAAGGGGTAGTTTTGGGATTAATTTATTATTCTTATTCTTCTTATTATTATTATAATATATTGAGGATAATGGAATAAGCACTCATGTGTCTTTTTTTACATCCAGTCCCCGTGTGTATGCAGTTTTGTAAATTTTATCATCTGTTCCCACTGGCACACGATGGCCTACTCTTACGAAAGCGGAACAGGATTTAACGAGTGCGCAAGATGTTCTGTGTGCGTTCGCACACGGGGCCTCGGTTTACAGTCTCATCCAAAGACTTTTGGCAAGAATGGTGTCAGCACTCATGTAAACTCCAGGGGAAAAACTCCCTCCAATGGGAATTCAACTCGGTCGTAAAATTGCGAGCGCAATGTTTTGACCACTAGGCTATTCCGTACCCCCTAAGAAATTAGCTTTAAAAAAAGATTTTAAAATAATGACACCATTAACTTACACACAGACAGAGAGAAGGGGGGGGGGGGGGGGGGGGTCAGAGACAAGGCAAGGCAAATTCTTTTATTTCGAGGATAATGAATAAGCACTCCTGTGCTTTTTTACATCCAGTCCCCGCCCGTATCAGGGATAAGATCACAATGAAAAAAAAAACACCACTCCTCTAACTAAACAACAATAATAATTATGATTCAAATACCAAGAACAAGAGACCATAACCTGTAGCAAAAAAACAGACAAAAAATAAGACAGAAAGACAATGATAAGGTAATAAAAATGCACTCATTCGAAAAACAAAAATTAGAAATAAGAATCAAATGATGTTGTTGTTTTTAAAGTGCTTATAATTAAAGAAGAGCATATAATGAGGTAAATAACTAAAAACATCAATCCACCACCATCTATCAACATAGGCAGAGGCAGGGACAGAGACAGAGAGAACGAATCAGCAGTCTAATGCAGAAAAGGGTACACAATACTAAACAACAAACACTTATCATATATCAAGGTATGTAAGGCAGCAAATAAACAAAGAATCCTTAGGAAACACATTCTTCACCTTCATCACCCTCTCCATCTCTCTTCCCTTCCCATGGGATGGATAGTCTAGTGGTCAGAACATTACGCTGGCAATTTGACAACCCGTTCGAGTCTGGTCAAGGAGATTTTTCTCCTGGAGTTAACATCAGTGCTGACTCCACTCTCCCCTAAAGTCCTTCGGATGAGACTTTAAAACCGAGGCCCCGTGTGCGAACGCACGCAGAACATCTTGCGCACACGTTAAATCCTGTTCCGCTTTTCGTAAGAGTAGGCCATCGTGTGCCGGTAGGAACAGATGACATTTCTTCTTCTTCTTCTTTCTCATGACCGGAACGGTCGTGAAGGAGACATGAGAGACGATTCTGCAGCCAGCCGTCGCCATCCAGCCCTGTCCTCCGCCTTCCCAATGAGTGTTGGACTGTCCAGGCGGGTCCACTCCTTGAAGTTATCCATCCAGCTTTTGGTTTGCCTGCCTCGGCGTCTGCCACCTTCTAGCGTTTCTTGTAGGACTGTCTTGGGGAGGGTGTTGTGGCGTGTGACATGGCTGAACCATGCCAGCTTCCTTTTCTTGACAGTGGCTAGTAGGGGTTCCTGAGGGCCAGCCATCAGTGCGACTTGACTTCGCACATAGGTGTTTGTTTTCCTATCCTTCCAGGAAATTCCAAGCAGTCGCCTGAAGCATTTTGTTCGAACGTCTGGATCCACTTGGTGGTTTCAGCGGTCATTGTCCAACTTTCGCAGCCGTAGAGCAAGATGGAGATGACCAGGGATCTGAACAATTTGACTTTTGTTTTGAAGCTGATGTTGTCGCTTCTCCATATCTTGTTCAGTTTTGCCATAGCTGATGTTGCCATGGCTAGCCTGGTCTTGATCTCTGTGGTGAAGCGTCCATCTTTCATGAGGGTACATTTACAAAACTGCATACACACGGGGACTGGATGTAATAAAGCACAAGACTGCTTATTCCATTATCATCGATATAAAAGAATAAATCCAATCCAATCCAATATTGCAAATAAACTATCAAGCAAACAACCAACCAACAACAACAAACCACAACAAGAACAGAATTCCCACTGTTTCTATAATGCAATAACACACTTATAGCTCTAAAGCTGACCAACATGTGCAAGAAACATCACATACAGAAATACAAGAGACCACTTGCAACATCGAAAGGCTGGCAGAAGCCAAAAGGTACGTGAGAGAGATCGACCTCATAACCCAGACACGCTACCACTCTGACCTCTTGACCCTAACTATGGTTGATGGTCAAAGTCAAGGTCAAACTTTTATTTCCAGATGGTGCATTGAATAAGCAGTGCAGCTGCTTTTTAAATTTTTTTAAACCATCAAGCCCTTTGTAAACAATATGTACATATATATATATCTACAAACACACACACACACACACACACACACACACACACACACACACACACACACACACACACACACACACACACAAATAAACCCAAAACAAACAAAAAAAAACCCAACAATGTGCACACACACACACACACACACACACACACACACACACACACACACACACACACACACAACAAAAGTGTAACTGAGTAAAATATATCACATATGCAAATCCACACGGCCATAACTGGTCCTGATCGTACATTACTATCTTGTTTTATTCATAAAATAATGTTTATGTAAAGGTAAAAAGGTAAAAGTGTTCTATAACCTGGGTGGTCGCAGGGGAGCAGGCACCTGAGACCTCAGCTTCTCTAGGGGCCAGCATATTGAGGGCAACCTCCTCTCACTAGCTGCTTTACCTTCCCTGACCCTAAAGAGGGCAGGTACCCATTTACAGCTGGGTTAACTGGGGGGACTGTACAGCGGTCACCCATCCAACTGGTAGGCCTAACCACACTCGACGCTGCTTTAACTTGACTTGGGGGAAAGTGAGTGCTCGGACAACTTAGCTATCCGGCCCCCAAAATGTTTGTACATGTACAAAATGAAATTAAGGGATATTTCCTAATTTGACTGGCAGTTCTAGTAGTACTTCATATGCCGATTATTTTTTATGCTTTACGTCTCCGAAAGAAATAATGATTATTCGTATTTAAAGCAGAATCAGTTCTGTCTTGTGCGTTCCCAGCTAGCTGTGTTTATCACCAGCAATGCTAGCCTGCTTGCATTAGGCTATAGGCTATATAAACCTTGGCCAGCCAGGCTCTCTGGTAGGGCCTAGGTTGTAAAACTTTCGTCATTGACACAAGAGTTAGGCTAGCCTATCTAGGCCACAGAGAAAAATAGCCTCCTTGTTGAAAGCAGGGCCATCCAGATTAGGCTAGGCCTAGCCTACTGGGTAGCATTTGGTTTTATTTGTGGTGTGGACTAGGCACACACACACACACACTTCTTCTTCTTCCATTAATGGTCAGCGGTCAGTAGTTTGACCATTATTAACATTTTTTGGCGAAGTGCA
>CM060342.1:29565822-29570822 GCA_030674155.1 Stramonita haemastoma
TTGTTGTTGTTGTTGTTTTTCCTCCTGGAATGTGATCAGATGTGTTTTAGTTAAATTTTTGTGGGTGGAGTGACAGCTGGTGTAATATACTTTATTGGATGATTTTGATAGTGACTGAACGTGACTTTATCTGTGGTTATTTGTTTATGATGCTGAAATCTGTTCTTTGGATCTACCTTTTGTGACTGTTGCTTCAGAGGATTTGAAGTAACTTTCACCTGTGGTTATTATTATTATTTTTAGGATGTAAACAATATTCATTTGGATGGATCTTTGCTTCAGAGGACTTGTAGTACCTGCATGGTCATTCGGATGGGATGAGACTATAAACCCAGGCCCCAAGTGCCAGGGCATGCAGAACATCTTGGCACACATTAAAACCCGGTTCCATCTTTCCAAAGAACAGGCCATTGTGTGCCGGTTGGAGCCGATGACAAATTAAAAAAAAAAAAACACCCACCCAAAACCAGCATGCACACAGGTGTCGTTTTTAGACACCATCCCTGATTAAAAATTTGGGAGTTGAGTCCCCAGGGCCGCTGGGGGCTGAATAAATATAAAAGAAAATAATAATAATGGGTAGGCCCTGCACTTGTGGCGACGCGCTCTCCACTCCACGGGGAGAGCAGCCTGAATTTCAGGCAGAGTAATCTGCTGTGACATAAAGTGGTATAAAATAAAATAAAATTTGTATTGTGATATTGGAGTTTTAGGTGATGGCATCCTTGTATGCCAGGGCATTGGTATCAAAGAGCAGCCTGTGCTTGCAGTGCATGTGGTGTTTTTTATTTTTATTTTTATTTATTTATTCTTTTAGGGCCTATATCGAGGATAACAGAATAAGCAATCATGTGCTTTTTTTCATCCGGTCCCTGTGTGTATGCAGTTTTGTAAATATTGTCATCTGTTCCCGTGTGTTTGCAGTTTTGTAAATATTGTCATCTGTTCCCACCGGCACACGATGGCCTACTCTTACGAAAAGCGGAACAGGATTTAACGTGTGTGCAAGATGTTCTGCGTGCGTTCGCACACGGGGCCTCGGTTTAAAGTCTCATCCGAAGGACTTTTGGGGAGAGTGGAGTCAGCACTGATGTTAACTCCAGGAGAAAAATTTCCTCAACCGACTCGAACCCGGTTCGTCAAATTGCCAGCGCAATGTTCTGACCACTAGGCTATCCGTCCCCTCCATTTTATTTGAGTGAGGTGTGAAGGAGAATTTCGAGTAAGTGATATTTCATTGCATATTGATAAATGCCTGTTGGAAGAGTTTTTGTTTTATATATTTTTGGCACATAACTGGATATAATCATTGGTAATTAAGTTTTTGCTTTGGTTGAATATTGAATATATGTATATTATACAAGTTGTGTCCCTGAGTTAACAAGTGTTATGTGGTGCCTGTAAATTTTAGGGGATATGACCCAGATGTTTGATTAAGAATGTTGTATGACTGTGTAGATTTGTATGGAGTTCGGTGCTGTTGATATGGATATAGAGGTTTTGCACCCTGGGGGTAGAGATTGGAAAAATTGTGGTTGAGTTTGTATTGTACGTGAAGCTGACATTGTACATTGAGTTGTTGCAGTGTGTCAGTGAATATTGTCCTTTATCTTTGAGTAAAATGTTGGATTATTGTATGTTAAATGTTTGAAATTTTGTGTCTGTTTTATATTGTCTGAACTAGTATGTGATAGGAGGGAAGGGGGGTTTCTTAACGCACCAATTAAGGGGTAACAGTTCTATAAGTAATGAGAGAACCATGTTTTGCTAATGAGCTTTCATTTGTTTGTGTTGCAGCTCCCCAAGGAAAAGATTTGACTTTGTTTCTGCGTGGACAGGTGTGGACACAGAATCAAAACTCTGTTTCTGCGTGGACAGGTGTGGACACAGAATCAAACTTTGTTTCTGCGTGGACAAGTGTGGATACAGAATCAAAACTCTGTTTCTGCGTGGACAGGTTTGGACACAGAATCAAAACTCTGTTTCTGCGTGGACAGGTGTGGACACAGAATCAAAACTCTGTTTCTACGTGGACAGGTGTGGACACAGAATCAAAACTCTGTTTCTGCGTGGACAGGTGTGGACACAGAATCAAAACTCTGTTTCTGCATGGACAGGTGTGGACACAGAATCAAAACCAAGAAAAGGCACTGGACAAAGACATAGGAACGACAGTACACAGCCAATTTTAGTTTGCAGATAATAAGTTTATTCATAATAGAATTATATTGTTCCAAAATCCTCTTGCATCTCAGGTCATTGTTGTATTGACAAAAATACAGAATAATTCATTTTACAGTCAGAAGCGAATGTTTATGATGCAAAACTTACATGCTGATTCATATAAAATCAATTTCATTCAAAATGTAAACACAAATCTACAAGTCTGTCAGACATCATTTGCATTATAACTGCACATTATATATTATCATGACAAAATAAACATTCAAGATAAAACTAATGTTGGAAACAACTTATAAAGAGACTTTATATTGAAAGAGAGCTGCAATAGAGCTTCTAAACATCTTATTTTGGATAATTACTGAATTATTTCTACCTTTAAAGTAATGGACCCATCATGCAGTAACCATAACGTTAAAGTTTTCTCTGGGTCAAAGAATACCACAATGCAAAGTCAGTTTGTTCCAACATGTTTGTGAATCTTCTAACTGATGTGTAATCGAAAAATGGAACACGTTGACTGAAGGAAGATTCATCAGACACATACAAACAAAGAAACCTTGTCTGGCTGTTTTCTGAAAACTACACACTATTAAAGCAGAAAACAGTGTTAAAATTCAGTGTAAATCATGTGCATTTTGTTATAGAAACATTCAAAAAGCATTCATGGGGAGAGAGGGGAGGGGTCAAAATAACATATAAGCGAACATTTGAAAATTTCATAAATCATACTTCTTTTCGTTATCAAACTAACATGTAACAATGTATTTCATCGCTTTCAATTATTATTCTAAAACAGGTTTAAAAAAAAACAAAAAAACATTGCTTCTATATTTAAATGCAGTACAAAGCCACTTTGTTGTTTCTAAATGGCATGGGTTGGTTTTAGAAAGAAGTTTGTCAAAATAACAAGATCGGAGAAACAAAAGCAGGAATGAGATGATGGAAGGAAAACTTTGATTCATGTTGCTGAAAGAAATTTAATGCACAGAACACCATGTGTTACAAAAGAGTTGAAAATCATTGGAGGAAAAAAAAAACAACCAAATACAATCGTGTACAATATTTTACCACCAAACATTTAGAAAAAAACTACTACCACCCTTCAAAAACGCAACTTTGTTGGATAAATATAAATATATAATTTATATATAAATATATTATATATATATATAGATATATATTTATATAAATATATATATATATATATATTATATATATATATAATTTGTGTATATATAATATATATATATATATATATATATATATATATATATATATATATATATATATATATATATATATAAAGTTTGATGTCAAAATTGTTCTTTCTAAACTAGACCGACGTTAAGATGAAAATGAAACTGATTTCTGAAGACTAAATCACTATTTTCAGAATATGCTGTTGTCATCTATTATAATTGATACTCAATAATGTTTGGAAAATTCATGATTTTTTGGCTTTTAGAACATGTTATTTATAATTATCCTTTTCCAGTGATTTCCTCTCCAATGTAACTTTGGTCAGGGCATTTGTATGTGTGTGTGTGTGTGTGTGTGTGTGTGTGTGTGTGTGTGTGTGTGTGTGTGTGTGTGTGCGCGCGCCGCGCGCGCGCAAAAAAACTTTATTTCGAATCAGCAACATGACCCTTGACTTAAATGAGAATATGAATCATTGTATGCACTTGCAAAAAAAAAAAAAAAAAAAGAAGAAAAGAAAAAAACGAAAAACCTTAAAAATGTAACAGAAAAAAAACATGCAAACAACATCAATAGATAAAATAAGAAATTAGCGTAAAAAGAAACAAAGCAAGTAGCAAAACAAAACAAACAAACTGGTTTTTTTTTGTTCAAAATTCATTTGGATCTACCTCACTTGTCCAAAAAGGTGACGTAATACCCCTGCCTGTTATTCATCTTAGGTTTTCAACAGGCTTACCTTGCCTGATAACAAAACACATTTCCTTCTGGACTTTTTCTTGTTCACTCACTTCTTACTTTGCTTATAAATTCTTTCGCCGATAATTATGTTGTTGTTTTGCGGGGCGTGGGGGTTATGAGGATGTGTGTGTGTGTGTGTGTATGGAGGAAATGAGTGGTATGAGTGAGGTGGATGTGCGGCAACATGCACAAACACACCATCAGCACATTGTCCGAGGCAGGTTCTGAGAACCCTTCAGTAAACTGGTCTTGTCTTTTTTTCTTTTTATTTACTTGACCTAGGTCTTGCTTTAAAAAAAAAATATTCCCAGTTATTTTCTGATTGGTTGATTTATCATTGATCTGTTTCGCTTTGCTTTGCTTTGCTCTGTTAAAAAAAAAAAATTTTTTTTTTTTGGTTCTTGATCTTGAGTTCCAGTCATCTCGTTGTTGTCATCGTCGTCTGTCTTTTCCGTTGCGTTTAATCGCCGCCACCGGCAGCAGTTGTAGCGCCGTGACCGCCTCCGTGACCGCCTCCGTGACCCGCAGTAGTAGCCCCGTGACCCCCTCCGTGACCGCCTCCGTGACCTCCAGGGGTCGTAGCACCGTGACCACCTCCGTGAGCCCCTCCGTGACTGGTCACGCCGTGACCGCTGCCATGCTGACTCCAGTAGGGTTGAGTGGTGTGACCTTGAGGCTGGTGAACCCAGTACGGTTGAGTGGCGTGACCTTGAGGCTGGTGACCTTGAGGCTGGCGAACCCAGTAGGGTTGAGTGGTGTGAACTTGAGGCTGGTGAACCCAGTGCGGTTGAGTGGCGTGACCTTGAGGCTGGTGACCTTGAGGCTGGCGAACCCAGTAGGGTTGAGTGGTGTGAACTTGAGGCTGGTGACCCCAGTAG
>CM060342.1:29575822-29578322 GCA_030674155.1 Stramonita haemastoma
AAACCGAGGCCCCGAACATCTTGCGCACACGTTAAATCCTGTTCCGCTTATCGTAAGAGTAGGCCATCGTGTGCCGGTGGGAACAGATGACATTTACAAAAGTGTATACACACGGGGACTGGATGTAAAAAAGCACAAGAGTGCTTATTCCATTATCCTCGATATAAAAGAATAAATCAGATCAAATCTAATCAATCAAATCTCTCCTCTCTCTCTCTCTCTCTCTCTCTCTCTCTCTCTCTCTCTCTCTCTCTCTCTCTCTCTCTCTCTCTCTCTCTCTCTCTCTCTCTCTCACACACACACACACACACACACAAATATATATGACGAATAAACAAATAAACAAACAAACAAACAAACAAACAAACAAACAGACAAACAGACAGACACACAGACAGACAGAAACACAGACAGACGAATCAAATCTTACTTCGAAGAGAAAAGACAACACTGCCAGATCACTATCGTGGTACTTTCTGTGGTGAACCAGATGCATCTGTCAACAACCATGTACATACACATGCAGGTTAGAGAGACAGACGGTAGCTAGCATACAGGACAGTTCACACCTTCACCTGCTTAACAAGCAAAACCCTGAGGTTCTGGGTTCAGTCCCCAGCCTTGCCCTTTCTTCCCCAGGTAGACGGGAAAGTCGAACTGAACGTCAAGGTTTGTCAGAGGAGATTCTAAACCAGTCGGACCTGTGCGCTGTGCGAACGCACGCAGAACACCTTGCGCACACGTTAAATCCTGTTCCGCTTTTCGTAAGAGTAGACAGACCATTGTGCGCCGGTGGGAACAGATGACAAAATTTACGAAACTGCATACACACGGGGACTGGATGTAAAAAGAAAAAGCACACGAGTGCTTATTCCATAACCGTCGATATAAAAGAATAAATAAATGTGACGCTCCACCACATAAAGGAGACGCTTTGCACCAGAGGTCAATTTTCAGTTATTAACGCGTTGTTAATCTGCAATAAAATGGCTATACAATACAAAAAAAACAGATTAAAAATCGGACAATTTTATCAAAAGTTATCACAAATTGCAATGATAGACTGCAGGAAATGTCAAAATGAGAAATTGACAAGTTAAGCACCATAACAGGTGGTGAGAATGAGGGCTTTGCTATTTTCAAAGCACCTTCAGAGACAAAAGGAAACAAAATTATGCCTTGATATTTTACTACAAGGTAAAATAAGTGCTATAGTTTTATAATCAATCAAAATCTCAAAATCGAGAACCTCACCCCCACCTGCCTTTAATGGCTCCTAGCGGAAAAGTGGAAAATGTGCTAAGCGACTCAGTTCGTGATGGAGCGCCACAAATAAATGATTTGATAAATAAATAAACAAAAGAACCCATGACATTTGAAAATCGCAAAGAGCGGGGGAGCTACCTTCCTGACTGCCCTGAACAAAACTGGTAGGTTCAATTCCCAACTATGTCCCCCGAAGTCAAGAGTGCGGTTACCTTGATGATGGAAAAGAGGAGAGAAAAAACAGTCGCACACACAAAACTTCCCCATGGGTGAACCTCGGAGCTCTAGCCTAGGAACGACAAAAAAACAAAACTGGAGTTGTTTGTCAGCTGTATTTTTGCAATTGCACGATCACTGTTACATGTGCCTATTCCCTTGTGTTTGTATTTATAAACTCATGTATACACTACAAAAAGAGCAGATGTTTTGTATTGCATTAGCTTGCAGTCTTGTCTGTAGAAACATTAGTTTTTGCAACTCCTGTTTTGGAAGGGTGATGTAAAACTCGTGTTTAAATATGTTATAACGTTTGTTAAGTGAGGATGATGTCAACAATGTTTACAGGTGATGCTCAATAAGCTGCTGATGGCTGTGCGTATGGGTCGGTTTAGGGTGTGTGTTGTGTGGGGGGGGGGGGGGGGGGGTGCGTGGGTGTGTGTATGCGTGTGTGTGTGTGTGTGTGTGTGTGTGTGTGTGTGTGTGTGTGTGTGTGTGTGTGTGTGTGGTGTGTGCGTGTGTGTCTGTGTCTGTGTCTTGTGTGTGTCTGTGAATAAGCATGAATATATATTTCAGATCCTGTGACATTCACATGTTAAAGTGAGCTTGATCTCATGCTTTAGCATCATGCACATTCGTGTGTGTGTCATAGAAAAGCATTTTCTTTTTTTTTATGTCAACGAGTAGAAAAAGCTTTTTTTTTTTTTTTTTATTTTATTGATTGAAACAAAGTATATGCATTTATATTTTTTTTCTATTTTTGATTGAAAAAATCATTCCATGATGATACAAAATTTCTCCTTATTTGCTTATAGTATGCATATTATGTTGGATTGAATAAAAACATTTAAAAAAAAAAACCCATACAGCTACAGTGGTATTGTATACTTACATCTAACATCAATAGATGTATTGTCGAGGTGTTTTTCTCTTCGTTCTCTAACCTATTGGCATGCGTAGTACTTGGGTCTTCTCCTGTGCTTGTACAAAACTCTGCAGGAGGTCTGCCCGCTGGCCT
>CM060342.1:29583322-29601075 GCA_030674155.1 Stramonita haemastoma
AAATAAAATGTTGACTTTGGTTTTTTAAATTTTTGACTGAGTAGCTAACTGATTTAACTGACATAAAAAAAAGCTAACTAATGGCTAAGTAGGCTAATCGAATGACTTTAAAAAAAATATCTAGTTCGTTTCTCAGCTAGAGCTACCAGGTTTACCAAAGGTGAGACTTTGCGTAAGCGACCGTTTTTTTGGCTCACCAAGAAGGTAGCGGCATTCCGACTACGGGATGTTACCAAACGCTGGCATGAATTACAGGGTCTCTAACATGCAGTGTTTGATCTTCTGAATAAGTTTATACACGAAGGGAATTCAGGCACTGGCAGGGCTGCACTTGGAAGTCGACACGGGAGATCATTAAAAAAAAACCCTCTACCTTTAATTCACCAGACACCACCGAGATTCTAATCCAGGGGCTTCATGGACTCATGGGATTGGAGTCGAACGGTCCTAACCATTTGGCCATAGCGTCTGTCAAATTAAATACACGAATTAATAAATAAATGAAGAAATAAGATAGATAAAGACAACGTACCACTGGCATGCACAGAGACAGGTCCCAGGAGCGCTAGGACCAGACAAGTGGTCACGAGAAGTAGAGTCATGTTGAAGACTGTCAGCATTGGTGATGATGGGAAGATATCGGGAAAAAAAGTTTTCGCTTCTGTTTTCCCTAGATCGTCCGGATCATCGGCTGAAGGCTTGCGGTGGGTGACACCAACGGCTGTCTATACAACACTTCTGTGCTCTCAGCGATCAGGAGGGAGCGGGGTTGTCCTTATAAAACATTGGGCTCTACCCTAAAAAAAGAGCGCACGTGTGATTCAGTTGTGCCAGAACTACCCTGTCCCTTTGAGTCTGAATAGAATCTACCAGTGTCTTTCATGTTTAAAATGTCAGTTATTGACTCAAGTGTATTGTTCCAAATTGGGTGACTATTGAAAGGGAAGATAATATCTGCACGTATGAATCACCCCAAGGTTGGTTGGTGGGTTTTTTTTTCTTTTTTTACTTCTCCCTTTTTCTTCTTTGATGAAAGGTCCACGCATGCAGATTTTGTTTTTAAAAAAGAGCATTGTTAGTTTCAATATGTACATTTTGAAATATATTTAGATATCTGATTTTTTTTAAGGAGGGGGGGGGGGGGGGTATTGTTCTTTGGGTTTTTGTTTCTCGGTCAGAACTCATAGGTTCAACAATGGTGAGATTTTGCGTATGCGACCGTTTTTACCCCCTCACCAATAAGCTAGCCACATTCCGACTTCGGGGATATATTTGAAAAAAAGGCAATGTTTCAACCGAGAAGACTAAAAGATTTAGTATAACAATGTCGTAATACTGTTTCAGAAAGACTGCTATCTGCGTTCATAATCATGGCAAAATTGTACGTAGAAATCTACACATAAATTTGAAAATAGGCTATATATTATAGAAACTAGGGAACGGGATAGCTCAGTGGTCAGAGCACTCGCTTCCCCCCAGCCAAGGTTAAGCAGCATCAAGCGTGGCTACCAATTGGATGGGTGACCAATTGTGCGCCTTGGCTTCAGTACAGTCCCCAGTTCACCCAGCTGTAAATGGGTACCTGCCCTCTGTAGGGTCAGGGGAGGTAAAGCAGCGAGGGAGAGGAGATGGGCGCCGCCGCCCTCGATATGCTAGCCCCTATTATTATTTATTTATTTATTCTTTTATATCGAGGATAACAGAATAAGCAATCATGTGCTTTTTTTCATCCGGTCCCCGTGTGTATGCTGTTTTGTAAATATTGTCATCTGTTCCCACCGGCACACGATGGCCTACT
Source organism: Stramonita haemastoma (assembly GCA_030674155.1). Lineage (NCBI taxonomy): Eukaryota > Metazoa > Mollusca > Gastropoda > Neogastropoda > Muricidae > Stramonita > Stramonita haemastoma. The sequence goes on from CM060342.1 coordinate 29,585,121, forward strand.
CTTACGAAAAGCGGAACAGGATTTAACGTGTGCGCAAGATGTTCTGCGTGCGTTCGCACACGGGGCCTCGGTTTAAAGTCTCATCCGAAGGACTTTTGGGGAGAGTGGAGTCAGCACTGATGTTAACTCAGGAAGAAAATTTCCTCACCGGACTCCAACCCGGGTCGTCAAATTGCCAGCGCAATGTTCTGACCACTAGGCTACCCGCCCCCCCCCCCCCCCCCCCCCCCCCCCCCCCCCCCCCCTCCCCCCCCCCCCTAGAGAAGCCGAGGACTCTGATGTCTTGCTCCCCTACGACCACATAGGTTATTGGACACCGTTACCTTTTATCTTTTATATAGAAGCTAAAGGCCAAATTTTATTTGAAAAAAAATCTTATTATGTTTTGTGTAGGCTGCTAAACAAGTTGAGCATAACTCTAAAACATGATCAATGAACAGAGCCGCAACAAGTGAAAGCTTAGAGCCTTTCTTTTTTTCTCTTCCAAAAAAACGTACACACGGTCAATATTGAAAATCATGGTACTTGTTTGTGTTACCCACAAAAGGAAATAATTTTGTTTATTATCTTGGTTTATGTTACAGACAAAATGAAACGATGATTATGGTTGGTTTTTTAATTTTTTTTTAAAAAATCATCTTAAATCCCAAAGGCATTGACCTGCATACAGAAAAGTAGTCTTGATTTCCCGCATTAACGTAAATCAAATTTATTCACTGATGACATTATACAACAAAACAATAAGCTGACAACTGATGCAATATGATGAGTTTGTGATTTCTTAAAATTAATAAGGTAGCTATTAATGATGTGTTCAAAAATAAAACGATGGATATAATTACACTATTCCCTCAGACCACTTCTCTTTGAAATTTTTCTTTGCTACCTAGGCTTACACTCTCACCCCTCCTAGGGGGACGGGATAGCCTGGTCGTCAGGGTGATGCGCTCGTGATCTGCTGACCCCAGTTCGAATCTCGTTCAAGGGGATTTTTCCTTTGGAACTAACATCAGTGCCGACACCACTACCTCAAAAAGTCCTTCGGATGAGACCGTGTGCGGATGGGCACAGAACATCTTCCGTACACGTTAAAACCCGTTCCGCTTTTCGGAAGAGTAGGCCGTTGTGTGTGACGGTGGGAGCGGATGACAAAACTGGCAAAACTGCATACACATGGGGACTGAATGTAAAAAAAAAAAAAAAAGCACACGAGTGCTTATTCCATTATCCTTAATATTAAAAAAAGAAAGAAAGAAAAATAAAAGAAAAATTTTAACAATAGCCTACCTCTTTTCATCTACTTTTGGGAGTTGTCTCTTTTTCTTTTCTTTCGATTCATTGACCCTTAAAACCCCACAAGGTTGATCTTTACGACAACGAGATCTATTGTGCTTGTTTCAGGCACACGTTTTCATCACTGTCCGCTTAATAGAGTCCAACTTCATTGCCCTTATTTTTGCACTGTCTGTTCGAAGGACGTTTAGATAAGATATTATTTTGGATGTGGCATGTTTTTTTCATGGAATATAATGGTATTGATTATGTTTGCAATAAAATGATGTCATTCGGTTATGTTACCGTCTGAAACAGTTGACTTCTGGAGGCGAGTACAAAATCGCAATGGTTTTACAGACTGTTACGTCCTTCAGGAATAATCGAGATTTTGCAGTTTTTAGAAGAGATTTCTGCATCAAAGCTCTACAAGTTCAGTTAAAGATTTATCTTCTTCTTTTTTTTTAATACCACTTTATGTCACAGCAGATTTCTCTACGTGAAATTCGGGCTGCTCACCCCGGGGAGAGTGCGTCGCGACAAATGCAGCACCACTTTTTTTTCTTTCTCCTTTTCCTGTCTGCAACTGTATTTGTTTTTCTACATAATTTTGCCAGGGACAACCCTCTTGATGCCGTGGGTTCTTATACGTGCGCTAAATAATGAAGTGTAACACACGGGACCTCGGTTTATCGTCCATCCGAAAGACTAGCACCCAGACCACGACTCATGGATGGGGGATAAGTTTTGGGACCAAACGGGATTCAACCACCGCACACTCTGACCCGGACTTCTTCGCTTTCTAGGCAGGCGCGTTACCTCTAGACCACCGATCCAGCTTTTAACTAAGAGCAATGTGTGATGGTTTGGTGGTGGGGTGGGGTATGTTGTTTTGTGGTATGGGGTGTTGCACTATTTTGCGTTGTATTACTTTGCATTGCATTACGTTGCATTGCACTGCCTTACGTTTTGTTTTGTTGCATTGTATTGTAGGCCTACTGCATTGTATTACGTTGGTTTTGTTTTGTATGGTATTTTCGTTTTATTGTATTGCACTTTTGCGTTGTATTGTATTGCGCTGCATTATATTTTATTGGGTGGTGTTGTATTGCTTTGTATCGTATTGTATTGTGTTAGTTAAAGTATGTCCCGAGCCTAAGGCTAATCAGGCCGGTGCTTATCCCGGTTTCTGTGGCGTTAAGCGACTGAGAGTCATAGACTCCCCCCTCCCCCTGGATAGGACGCCAGTCTATCGCAGGTTAACCTGCCAACACAAGTTTGGTACCCCTTTTACACCTGGGTGGGGTAAGAAAATAGCCGTAAATACCTTTTCCAAGGGCACAACGCCATAGCCGAAAGCTGGGATCGAACCCGCAACCTTTAGATTACGAGTCCAACGCCCTAACCACTAGGCTACAGCGGCGGCTTATTGTATTGTGTTGGGTTGTATTATATTGAATTGTATTGCGTTGTATTGCATTGTGTTGCATTGTAATGTGCTGTGGTGGAGTTTACACTTTCTGATATGTTTCAGTGTAAAGTGTGTGTATTACAGGGGAGCATCCTATCTCCCACCTTCTTCAACATCAAAGTCAGATTCTTCTGCCAGGGCATGGAGTGTTTTGCTTTTTGTGGACAATTTCCCCATTTTTTGGTTACTGGCAGCACATTTATAGGTGTTCAGTGCTGGGATATAAACCTACATGTGGCTGCAATTTTAGGCGGGTGCGCACGCGTGTGTGTGGGTGCGCGTTTGTGTGTGTACTCATAAAACATGTATAGAACAATCTTGAAACAGTATTCACTATTTCATTTTCTTGTTTTTAATGAATATAGCATGTTATTGAAAATCATCGAAAATATTAGTTCTGTTGCAATGTAGCTTCATGTGTAAAAGGTAGGGAGTAGGATAGCCTACTGGCAGTACTGGTTAGAGAGTTGAGCTGGTGATTTGATAGCTGAGATCAAGCCACTACCGAGATGTCTGTTCAAGGAAATTTACCCTCAGAGTTAACATCAGCACTGACTCCATTCCCCTGAAAGTGCTTTGGATGAGTTTATAAACTGAGGCCCTGTATGTGAACACATGCAGAAGATCTTGCGCACACGTCAAAACCTGTTCAATATTTTGGAAGAGTAGGCCACCCATGCTAGTAAGAACGGATGACAAAAAAATATATATTTTTTTAAAAAATGCATGCACACTGATGTCATGTTTAGACATCAAGCCTGAAGTCGGAATGCAGCCACCTTAATGGTGGGCAAAAAAACAGTCATGCACACCAAAATATCACGATTGGTGTGGGCAAAAAAACAGTCATGCACACCAAAATATCACGATTGGTGTGGGCAAAAAACAGTCATGCACACCAAAATATCACGATTGGTGAGCTCTCTAGCCAGTAACTACAACAACAAAAACCCAAACAGGATTTTTCAGAAGGCACATAATTATGAGGTAGTGCATGTGTGCAGGTGGGCCATTTACAATAAATACCCTTGGTGGTTGGTGAATAGGAAAGTGAAGCAGAGACAGTTGGGAGAGAGAGATGGAGTGAGAGAGGGCGGTTGGCTGCCTTTGTAGGTTTATCGTTTTTGTTCAGAAATACACATAACATGCATAAATGTGACGCTCCACCACATAATGAGACGGAGTGCACTGAGGTCAATTTTTAGTTATTGACATGTTATTAAGTGCAATAAAGTGGCTATCAATATCAAAAAACAGATTGAAAATTGGACAATTCTGTGCAACATTATTACAAATTGAAATGATAGACTGCAGGATGGACAAAATGAGAAACGAGCCAGTTTATTTTAGTAACAGGTTGTCAGAATGAGTGCTTTGGTATTTTCAAAACACATTTAAAGCAAAAGGAATAAAAATGATACTTGATATTTCATTATAAGATAAATAAAAATATCTAGTTTAATAATCAATCAAATTAAAAAATTGACAACTTGACCCCCACCTGCCTTTAAAGGCTCCTAGCGCAAATTCGGTAATGTGCTAAGCGACTCATTTCGTGGTGGAGCGCCACAAATGTTGCGACCGAGACAGAAGCATGTTTGTAGGCCCTAAGAGCCTTCATAAGGAGGATGAAAGGGTGAAGGTAAAGGTGTCTCGTAGGGGAGCGAAGCATCAGACACCTAAACTTCTCCAGGGGCCAACATATTGAGAGTGGTGCCCATCTCCTCTCCCTTGCTGCTTTATCTTCCCTGACCCTAAAGAGGGCAGATACCCACTTATAGCTGGGTGAACTGAGGGACTGTACTGAATCTAAAGCACGCAGTCAGTCACCCATCCAACTGGTAACCATGCTCGATGCTGCTTAACCATAGCTTGGGGTTAGTGAGTGCTCTGACCACTGAGCTATCCCGTCCCCATAAGGAAGACTAAGCAAGACTAAGCGCTGTGACTTATATGTAGGCTAGTGTCTGACAAAGTAGCACAAGGAATTCACGGTATATGTCCATGCCAGATGTCTTTACTAAATCTACCACTTGGCTATAGTGTTTTAAAAAGAAAAAAAACATACAGCATGATTCAGGTAATGCTCAATGTTTTACACATATACACATGCATGCATGTATACACACAAAATGGTGAGACACGGTACAAAGATAACTACTTAAAAAAAGACAGTGTGTGTGTATGTGTGTGTGTTTATGTGTGCACACGTGTGTGTATTTATACATGCATGCCTGCATGTGTGCACGCTTATGAATGCATGCATGTGTGAGAGTGTGTGTATTTATGGATGCATGCGTGCGTGCGTGTGTGTGTGTGTGTGGGTTTTGTGTGTGTGTGTGTGCGCACATGTACCTGCTTGCATGTGCATGTGTGCAGAAGAAACAGAACAAAATCAAAATACATCCAGAAAATTAACACTGAACAAAAATTAACACAGAGATATATGTACAACATTTCAGTTTATTCAATGTTTATATACATTGCATATATACACACATTCAGGTTACAACAGACTCCTTTTCATTACGTCTCTTCAAAAAACAAAAACCAACACACAGCCATCGTTTCACACACATGAACCAAAAATAGATGCACTGGGCCTGAAGTGCCAGGCGCTTAACAGCAGGGCAACGCTTTTTCGCTCATATAAAGAATAGCAATTCTTGCTGTGCAATCAACAGTCGACCAAGAAAAAGGAAGATTTACAGACACATATTCATCATACAAAGCCCTCAGCATTTCAATACTTAAGTTGATGAAAAGCAACAGTACAGTGAGGCCCTAAAAATTTGTTTGGGTTCGATTCCTGTTTGAGGGGATTTTTTCCTGGGGTTAACATCAGTGCTGACTCCATTCTCCCCAAAAGTCCTTCGGATGAGTCTATAAACCGAGGTCCCGTGTGCGAACACACGCAGAACATCTTGTGCACACGCTAAATCCTGTTCCGCTTTTTGTAAGAGTAGGCCAGTGTGTGCCAGTGGGAACAGATGACAATATTTACAAAACTGCATAAACACAGGGACTGGTTGTAAAAAAAACCATGAGTGCTTATTCCATTATCCTCAATATTAAAGAATAGATAAATAAATAAATAAAAATTGTTTGACTGTGTATAACGGTTTTCGTTTTGCTCTTAAGTTGAGGTGTGGAGAAGGAAGAGGGTAAAGGGAGATCTTTCTAGGGAGGGTGGAGAGGCCGGGAAGGGGGACTTTCCCTTTTTTTTCTTCTTTTGTTTACACATGCCTTTTATTTTTAAGGGAGTCATCTTCCTTGTCAAAGCCTCAGATAGCAGCTATTGTCTGTCATATGAGTTGAAAATGCGTCACACTGCTGTTAAATGCCCGACGAGTCAGGCCCAGCACATCCGACTTCGGGCATGGGAGAGAATTACTAGGGGTTGGTTTGGTTTGGGTTTGTTGGCTGAGGGGGAGGGGGTGGGGTGGGGGAATTTTTATTGGTAATTGATTTTTTTTAGAGGGGGGGTAGTTCATTTATCTTATTTTATGCAATTTTTATTGCTTACAAAAAAAACCCCTGAAGTTAATAAAGGCCACTATGCATATTTGCATGGACTCTTAGAGGAGGGAAGTTTATGAGTGACAGTAAACGGCTTCTCCATTTTTTGGGTTGCTTTTTCCGTTCCACGAAAATCACATTTTGACGAATCTAACAAAGGGAATTTCCTGATTTTCCTATCCTACTTACCCTTCCCCTCTCTCTCCTGAACAACAAATACGGCAAAAAAATACATCAGGTGCACAAGTCTGCTCAAGAAAGTCCTGTTCGTTTTCTACATCAACAGCACTTGTGATGATGAAGGTGCCAGGGGTAGCAGATCACTAGTATGTCACAAGTCTAGTGGACTGGATCATGGCAGGAGACATGCGCCTCTTGAATCCTGCTGCAATCTCCGCCATCTTGACAAGTCTGCCAGCCAGCTGGTTGGTTTCTCTTTCCGTCTGAATCAGAATCAGAATGCATCTGTTACTTTAAAAAAAAAAAAAAAAAAAAAAAAAAAATGAGTGTGTATAATCTGGCAGTATCATACCAGATCTTGAAATCTGCAGGTCCTAATAAATTGTGTAGTGTGTGTGTGTGTGTGTGTGTGTGTTTGCATGTGCATGTGCGTATGCATGCATGCATGCGTGCATGTGTGTGTGTGAGCGCGTGTAAACATGGGGGTGGGATGGGAGATCTGGGTTTGGACCACCCTCGAGATATCCGTTCAGGGGGATATTTTCCCCATCTGAACTGACTCCAGTCCCTGAAGGTCCCTTGGATGAGACTATAAACTATGGCCCCATGTGTGAATGCATGCAAAACATTTTGTGCACACAAAACCCATTCCACCTTTTGAAGGAGTAAGCTATTTGTGCCAGTAAGAACTGACGACTAAAAACACATGTTAAAAATGCTCATACACTGGAGTTGTGTTTAGACATCATTCCCACAGTCACAATGTTGCTACGTTTTGGTGGGCTGTACAGTCGCATACGCAAAATTCTCACCATTGGTGAACCTTGAAGCTGAAGCCGAAGAATAAAAAAACCCCTTAAATTAAAGACAAAATTACCATGAACATGCAAGATTGGGGAATAACAGGACAGATGGGATCACACTAAATAGGGTTTGCATAAGAACACAAAAAGTTGGGGCTAAAAAGGAAGTTTGAGATCACAGTGACATTTTCATAATTTTCCACAAAGCCTTTTAGTTTTTATTTACCCTGATTTCTCCAAACACCAGGGGCAGCTGGTAAGAGTCAGCCAGTGCTGTCATCTGCTCCACGTCTGTCATCCTTTTGTGGCTACGAGCTGGAACCATCAAACACATTTTTCAGCATGAATCAAACTGAAGTAAGGGCGGTGTGGGGAGGGGGGGGAGATAGGGGAGAGGGGGCAGGGGTGGGGAAGGGGGAGGGGGAGAGCAGGAAAGCCTCGTGATTAGTGTGTTGCGTTCATGATCTGACAACCAGGGTTCAAGCCACCACCCAGGCACCATTCAAGGAGATTCTTCCCCTGGAGTTTACATCAGTACCAATTCCACTCCCCTGAGAGTCTTTCAGATGAGAGTGTAAACCAAGTTCCCTTCTGCAAAAGCACGCAAAATATCTTGCGCACAAGTTAAAAACCATTCCACCTTTCGGCAGGAAAGGATGACAAAATTTCAAATCCACATGCACAGTTGTGTCATGGTGAGACATCATCCCCAAAGTTGGAATTTGGCTGCCTTCATGTGGGCAAAACAGTTGTGTATGCTAAAGTCTCACCTTTGGTGAAAAAGTCTCAGAGTTCTGAAGAAGAAAAACAACCCCCCCTCCCCCCCCCCCCCCCCCCAAAAAAAAATACCCAAACCCAAATAAACAAAGAAAACCCTTCAATACATATCCTCAAAATTTGTAAATGAAAGTCAAGAAACAGATGTGCAAGTGCATCCAGATTTTGTGAATGCATTGTCTTTTTTTCCCAACTACTTTATGATTGGAATTCCACATTTTTCAGATTTTCTTGCCATCTGGGTTTTCTGGGGGGTTGTTTTCTGGGTTTCTGTTTATAGTGGGGAGAGGGGTAGCTTATAAACTATTCTTTTTTTGTTTTTAGATAGCACTGTCTCGCTTGGTTTGGGAACAAGAAAGGAGGGTACTTTCCCATTCTGTAAACTTGAACGTGCTCAGCTTCAAAATTTTGGTTCTTTTACCTGTGCAAAATGGATGTTACATTCAGGACCTTGGTTTATTGTCTCACTTGAAGGACTAGCAACCAGACTACCATTCAAGGTCTTATGAATGAAGGAAAAGTCCAAACTCAAGCAATAAACCAACCCATGATTTTTCGCTTTCTACAAAGAGGGGTTACTGCTTGACCACCATTCATGTGTGTGACTGTGTGTGTGTGTGTGTGTGTGTGTGTGTGTGTGTGTGTGTGTGTGTGTGTGTGTGTGTGTGTGTGTTGTTGTGTCACTGTGTGTGTGTGTGTGTCACTGTGTGTGTGTGTGTGCCTGCCGCTGCACGCATGCACTGCTTTATCTTCCCTGTCCCCTAAAAGTGGTAGGTACCCATTTACAGCTGGTGGAACTGGGGGACTATACTGAAGCCAAGGCATATGAACGGTCACCCATTCACTTGGTCACCTCGCTCAACGCTGCTTAACATTAGCTTGGAAAGAGCGAGTTCTCAGGCCACAGAGCTGTCCTATTGCTAATCTCTCCAATGTACGAAAAAAATCCTCTGAAGTCGAAGTTTGTCCGCCTTTATTCGTGTATCATTCGGCATGGTATTTGAAAACAGTCATACAGGCAAACTTCTCATGATGCATGCATGATTATGGTCTCATGGTGATTCCCAGGTGGGATGAGTGAGGCAGAGTGAGGCATACTCTGGTGGACCTCAGGATTTTATTTTATGCTGGGTAACACCCAACAATGTCTATCTATCTATCTATCCCTTAGTCTGGTGACCTTGGGGGCACCCCTGAAGACTTGACAACCAGTTCCCTCCATCCCTCTCTCTGTTCTACCTTTCTCAAAATTTTGTTGAGTAAGCAACAATGTGTAAACGGTAATATCTTGCCCTGACAGAAAAAAAAAGGAAGGAAGGAAGGATGTTCTTACCTCCAGTCACCACAAGGCAGGCTCTTCCCAGAAAGTACTTGACCTCCACCAGTGACAGAGCCCTTTCCACAACCTGAATGCTGAACACAAGATTTTTCTTTTAAAACTAAATACATCTCCTTGTTATTAATAATCATAAGGTGATTAGGGGTTCATCTTTCTTTCTTATCATATGTAAGGCTCTTTTTCTCTCAAGACACAGTAATTTTATCGGCCCCTGAGTTCATACTCCTGTCTTTTTTTCCGACATTTTCTATGAAAACTTTTAAAGGATTATGGCTACTTTAAAGGAGGTGGGAGGGGGGAAGGGATAAAAAAAACAACAACCCTAATCCCCCAACCTACCCATAGATACAAACGTCCACTTCAAAAGTCATGTTCTTGTCCATATATTTTTTTGGGGGGTGGTGGGGGGGTGGGGGTGGTACACGTTGCTCAAGGAGTTGTAAACCTGAGTTTCAAGCCTCAAGACTACTTTAATGTCTCAAGTTGAGAAATTATGAATTTGCCAAACAAACAGAAACTGATCAGTCATAAGATTAAACACACATGCATGTGCCATGTAAATTCAGCTCATTTCAACAGCATAAGAAGTTTAGAACACACAGTTACATCCACAAAAAGACTTGCTTTGTATCTAGGTAAGTTTCACTGAAATGAACAACTATACAATCATTTTAAATCTAAATATTTATTCTATTAGTTACCTGTCTCTATCTGTCATATTGATGACGAAGCAGATGAAGTCAATCCTGGGTCGACTTGCAGCACTGTCCTCAGGCAAAGGCAGACTGCTTGTGGTGCGGCTGCTCAGACAGAAAGAAAGGAAACCACAATAACATACAACAACATATATTAGTGTGTGTGTGTGTGTGTGTGTGTGTGTGTGTGTGTGTGTGTGTGTGTGTGTGGTGTGTGTGTATGTACGTGTGTGTATGCGCACACATGTGATATTTGTACACAAGTAGGTGCACATGCATGCACTCTAGATTAATGTGTTCATGTATTCAATTGCACTGTATGTGTTCTGCATGTGAGCACACTATCATAATCCGTATATACATGCTCCTCTAATTTTGTTTCTTGTATCAAATCAAATTCCTGAAGAACCCACTCTGCATTTTCCTAAACAAGAACAAAAAACACATCTCACACTGAAAGCAAACTATGATTAGATAAGACTGTCTACACTCCAACCTCTGCAACTATACCAAACTTTTACCAAACTTGGAATATATATAACTACAGCAACTTGTCATCAGTGATTTGAATCACAAGAGGTTGAGATGATGATGTCAAAATTTGAGATACCCATTTAAGCAATCATATCATGTAAAATGCAAAATTTATCAGAGTAAATCAACATTCTCCTGTCAAACACAGTAACAGATGTGTTTGAGGTTGCAAGCATGATCTTAATTAGTTAACAAAGATATTCCCCAATAAAGGCCACAGTGTTGCTATATTTTTCTTTTTTCTCTCCAATCTGATTCACCGAACACACAGGTAAACAGTCAACTTACATCTGCAGTGAAAATTGGACAGGAACTTTCAGCATAGCCAAAGACAGCTCATGTTTCTTTGTTCCTTCAGCACCAACAAACTGCAACAGCACAGATACAAGACTTTCATACACAATACAAAACAATAGTAGTTAGTACATCATGAACATTTTAACAGTTACAGTCACAGTGCTCACACTGCCATTTGTCAATTCATGATTTTAAAAACAAAAGACTGTGCCGACCAGTCTTATGTCTTCATAACTGCCTGGGACTGGGAGAGGGATGGGAGTAGGCAGCATCAGTCACAAGATTCCACTTGCTAATGTTATCAGTTTCAGCATAGATCTATTGACTTAAATTTTAAGCCATAGAACAGGCACTTACAAACACCACCAAAGTGACCCAGCAGCAGTGCTGGGACCTTCTGGCTGGTGACCTTACGGGGGATCGACACTGATACTGATAGGGACTTCTGACCCTGTGGGTGTGATATTGGCAAATTTAGCTTTGACTGTGGTAGAAAAGTTGCCATGGGCAGCATGGGAGCATGGGGCAGGAATGTCATGGATGATGGATTGATGGAAGATGTGGACAAAAAAAAGTTTTCCAGATATTGAAATCTATAATCTATTTTATTTAGTTCTTCTAATACAACAAAATTAATGTAATTATAGTACTTACAATCATACACACTCCTAGTGACTGGACCTCATGGGTAAATTTTACACATCAAAATGGATTTAACAGCTGTTAAAAATGTTAATGTTAAAAAAAAAAAAAAACAGAAAAAAGAGAAAATGATCTAATATTCAGAATCAGTTTGATTTGCTGAATCTAACACTGGGTAACCCTGCTCCATTTGTTTGGAAACAAGTTTTTGATCTAAAGCTTCTCATCATTTTCTGTCACAGTAGTCATTATTATTATCATCAGTTCACATTAGCAACTTTTCATTTTTAAAGTTGTTGATCAAGGTTTTCAACCTATTTTATAAGTACTATGACTCAACTTCCCTTTCTCGGTTTCTTAATCTGAGTTATTCTCAAGCCATACAAAAGCTCTTTAATACAATAATAGTTTAAACTAATCTAGGCTTATGATTGACAAAGTACATCCTGAATTATATATTTTGTGTTTGTTGTCTGTTGACCACTGTGTGTGTGTTCTTCAATTTAACATCTTTCCACTTAAGTGATATTAGACGAGAAAAAAAAAAATTAAAAAATGACAGTATAGTGAATGTACTTGAAGAGAGAGAGAGAGCGGGAAAGAGAGAGAGAGAGAGAGAGAGAGAGAGAGAGAAGAGAGAGAGAGAGAGAGAGAGAGAGAGAGAGAGAGAGAGAGATAACGATATTTATTCAGAAAGGCCATGGCCCCATTTGAAGGGGTTTACAAAAAGACACATATTACAATGATATACACAAGCACATAAAATGTTCAAGCAACTAAAAAAAAAACAAAAACAATGCAACACGTACGTATACAATTACAGTATTTTCTGGTTTATGAGATCAAAAGACTTCTCCTTTTCAAAGACTTATAGATATATGTAGCAAGATTTTTCATAACATTTTCATTTTTTGCAGACAGGAGCAAAATCATTCTAAAGTGAGCTGGTCTGTGATAATACTTCTCAGGAATATATTCTTTTCTTAAATCGTCTAACGCTGGACAAGAAAAAATGAAATGGACTTCATCCTCTTATCAATTCTACATAAAGGGCATATCAAATTTTTCTCTCCTTTCCTATATCTTTGACTGTGAACTGCTATATCAGAGACACCAAATCTAAATTTAGTCAGCGCACATCTTATAAACTTGTTCATATCTATTTCAATATACGGCTCTATAATGTTATTCGTTTTCAATAACCTATACAGCGAAAATCGATCGCTATTGAGAGAGAGAGAGAGAGAGAGGGGGGGGGGGGGGGGGGGGGGGGGGGGGGGGGGGGGGGGGGGGGGGGGGGGGGGGGGGGAGGGGGGGGAGAAGGGAGAGAAAGAGAGAAAATGTGTGTGTGTGTGTGTGTGTGTCACTGTGTGTGTGTGTGTGTGTGTGTGTGTGTGTGTGTGTTGTGTGTCACTGTGTGTGTGTCAGTGTGTGTGTGACTCTGTGTGTGTGTGTGTTTTGTGTGTGTGTGTGTGTGTGTGTGTGTTGTGTATTGTGTGTGTGTGTGTGTGTGTGTGTGTGTGTGTGTGTGTGTACTGTGAGTGTTGGTGTGTGTGTGTGTGTGTGTGTGTGTGGTTGTGTGTGTGTGTGTGTGTGTGTACTGTGAGTGAGACTGTGTACACCATGTGTGCACAGGGCAAGTGTCGAACACATTACAAGTTACAACAGTGCCACATCATGTGCATGCCCCCCCCCCCCCCCAAAAAAAAAAAAAAAAAAAAAAAAAAAAAAAAAAAAGCAGCTGTCCTTTTTTTGTATTGCTGATAGTCACTATATATGGCAACTTATATGCTTCAACGAGTAATCATAAGATTGATTAGGCCTAGCATTCCCGTTCTTATTTACGGACTTGATCTACAAATGAACACTCGAGAGGAAAAATTGCAACCAAAAAAAACAAACAAACATGAAATAGAGCATATCTTTTAATCAACAAAGCCAATAATCACCAAAACAGATGCTTCTTGTCTATTTGGTAGTACACTGTGCAAGGGTAAGTACTGAGTTTTCAGACGCCATGACAGAGAAATGTTACTTGTCTTCTTGCACTGATCACAACAGTAAACTAGGCCTAGTTCAGCACGTAGCCGCCATTTGGAGCTCGCGCCCTCACTTCGGGCATTCACTCCCCTGTTTCTATTTTTGATGGTCGATGAAGCACAAGTTACAGTGTAAAAAAGAACACCCCTCAACTCTTTCTTGGTCATCTCAGTAATCTTTCGTGGAAATATCTTTTTGTTCAGACTCATTTCAATGGAAAAAAATACTGTGATATGCAGCCATTTATCAAAAGTGTTTAATATTTTGTTCTACCCCACTGGACCTCTTTCATATTAATGATCTGTGAAGGCAGGACTGGTTTATTCTTTACGTAGTGCATGGAGAGCAGCCTAGACATGGTTTTGGCATTTAAATTTGCATATTTTACATTGGATATACTTATGACACACTAGAACTCAACCAAATTTTGAGAAAGGCAGAGCACAGAGAGGAAAGGAGGGGCCTGGTTGTCAAGTCTTCAGGGGTGCCCCCACAGTCGCCAGACTTAAGGGATAGATAGATAGATATACACTTATGATTTTACCATAATCATCATGAGGTTTTGAATCCCACATTCCCTGGCTTTATGCAGTGTATATGATAGTTTAGTTTGTTTGTTTGATGAAGATGTCCTTATTTGCTGAAGCACAATGGATAAAACTGGAGATTTCAGCAGGTTTGTTTAAGGGGGAGGGGGATGTCTGTCACTAAGTTGGTTTGCGAAAATTTGCACTCTGAAAGAACGACCTATTGTCACTGCTGCATCTGTCGTCTTTCCAGATTTGTTCTTTATTGATTGCTGCAACACAATGTTATTGTGTCAAATATATAGTGATCGTGCCACTGATATTTTCTGAGACAAATGGTGAATACGAGATGCCCCCCCCCCCCCCCCCCCCCCTTTCATTGTTTCAACTCTCGAGGTTGTCTTTGGTGACATTAATTTTTGGTTTACCTAAGGGAGACAATCTCGTACATCGACAAATGACGCCAGTTTGTCAAACATGGAAGGATGCTGTGAGTTAGGAATCTTTTGTTTATCCATCGGTTGGCGAACCATGACATCCCACATATTTTTTGTGTCTGTGTAACATTACTGTAGAAGCTATCGAGAATGTTCAAGAAAAGTAAGCTAGAAATGGGCCTCCGTAATAAAACTTTCAATTTTGCAGCTCGTTGGGATGCTTTAGCCTAGTGCACTGCGCATGCGTTCTTCAACGAGGTCGCATGGAACCAAAACATTAGGCCTAGGCCTACTCCCCCAAACAATCATGATCACGACCACTAGGCTAGCCTAGCCTAGCATCTGACTCTCACTGCCTGAAGTTTCATCTCTCTCAGATTAAATGGTATTAGCATAGTTTGTGGCTTTTCAACTTTATTCACATTCTGTTGATAATTGTTTTTTGTTTGTTGATATTTTGGGCTTTGTTTTTTAAGGATAAAATTCCCCATTTAACAGACTAAGCACTCAACGATTCTTTTTTGTGTTGTAAAATTTGTCATTCGTTCCCTACTTTTTCCCAAATAGCCTACTCTTCCAAGCTGCAGAACAAGTTTTAACATGTTTTAATGAGTTGTGTGTGTGTGTGTGTGTGTGTGTGTGTGTGTGTTGTGTGTGTGTGTGTTTACTGTTTTGTTATTTTGTTTGTGTGTTTATTGTTTTGTTTTTGTTTTGTTGTTGTTGTTGTTTTTGGGGGGGAGGGCAGGGGAAGAAGGATATATCCATCCATAGATAATACTGTTCATACACATTACAATCACTGTGACTTGCACCAGTAGCCATTGATTTGGGGGGGGGGGGGGGGGGGGGGGGGGGGGGGGGGTCATTTTAATCCAGTTTTTATTTTTTCAAGTGATTACAGTAGTTGTCAATTAATTATCTAATCAGTTCTTGGATAGGCATTTGTTGCTTGACTATTTGATCACTCAGTATTTACAAGGCAATAATTTGAATAAAACTGAGGTTCCAAGTCCAAATTCAGATCAGGACTTGTACTAGGATTTTATTTGTTATTCATTATCCTCACTTTAAAAAAAAAGTAGGGTGTGTGTGTGTGTGCGTGCGTGCGTGCATGCGGTGATGCGTGTGTGTGGTGTGTGTGTGTGTGTGTGTGTGTGTGTGTTTGTGTGTGTGTGTGTGTGTGTGTGTGTGTGATAGAAGAGAGAGAGGAGAGAGGAGAGAGAGAGAGGAGAGAGAGTTTTCTGGATCCAGCCATTACTGAGTTAATTAGACCTAATAATTTACAAGATTTAAAAAATCTTTTTGGTTCTTTTTCTTTAAACATTGCTGATATTGAATGTGGAAAGACCTGTGAGAATAAGGAGTTAGGAAAGAAAAATAAGCCACCTGTTACTCTGTGTTGTTGTTGTTGTTGTCTTCAAT
>CM060342.1:29601175-29603675 GCA_030674155.1 Stramonita haemastoma
ATTTGAAAATCGGGCCTAAGTATTTTTATTTAAGTCAAAGACCCCAAAAAATATGAAATAAAAAGCTCTAGCATTTTTGCATGTTAGTTTGTCCAGCTCTTTTCCCTCCTTCATTCCCACTCAGTCTCAAAGCGATGGGTGTCACTCAAAACTGTGTTTTAAACAGTTCCTGTACTTTGGCTAGTGGGCAGTGAAAAAACCAAACACAAGTCAAAGAAAACGTAACATGGATTTAAACTATGATTATTATGCTATGTCCAGTAGTGCCATTAAATTCTTTTGAAATTCTGTGTTTTAAAATTGGTCCTTACTTAGTGTGTATCAATGAAAGATCCTGTGTCTTGCAAGCTTTAAGAATCGCTTGAATGCTGTGGTACATGGTCTAGAATTGCTGCACATCTTACGTTATCGTTGTGTGCTAGTGCATTCTTACAGATATTGCTCAGTAGAAGTAATGGGATAGGGGATAAATTATCAATTATTTCATCCACATTTCCCGGTTTACGCAAACTGGTAGTCCTGATTGGTGTCTGTTGACTATTGTAAATCAAGGGGATGTTTACAAGTATAAAATGAAATGAGAACATGTGGCATGAAACTTGAAAGGCTTTGTTAGTGGCTGCAGCCAGATGCATTTCATCCTACTTTGTACTAGTTCAGTGACTACTAATACTATTGTCATTATTTTGTGTGCTGTTGGAACAGCTTTACACCCAGCTGTATACTATATTGAGCAAAATTAATGTTTTGTTGCAGGTTCTATCTATGCACAGCTGCATTTTATCATTTGGTATCTGATGCTATAAGTTTATGTCTTCTTCAGGTTGTGAACATTTTTTATTTATTATCAGATATGATAAAACATTGGGAAAAAGTAGTTGATTATAAATTGGTCTTTTCAGTCTCAGAGTGATTGCTTACCTTTGAATTCTTTTGTAGTTGAATATCATGTATGATGCAATGTCAGCCATGATACATACTATGAGTATGACCTTCTAAGAATGTCTGGGTTGATGAATACGAGTCTACAACTTGTTGAAATGTAAAGACCAGGAACATGAATGGTATGAATAAAAATTACTTCTGAAAGTGTGTGTGTGTGTGTGTGTGTGTGTGTGTGTGTGTGTGTGTGTGTGTGTGTGTGTGTGTGTGTGTGTGTGTGTGTGTGAGAGAGAGAGAGAGAGAGGAGAGAGAGAGAGAGAGAGGAGAGGAGAGAGAGAGAGAGAGAGAGAGATGAGTCTGATGTTTTTCTAACTTTGAAATCCTTTTTGATGTGAATGGATAAATAAAACTGCTGATCACAGTGATCAGTATGCTGTGTACTGGCATGAGCTATGAGCACTGGGTCAAAGTTATTTGCACTGCCTGTTTATAAGACTCAGGGTGTATTTTGTCTTAGCATACAGAAGCAAAAGGTATCCATACTAAAGAAAATGTGAGTGTGGCTTTGAGAATAATGGAAAAAGTAACAAGGTTTTCCTCACTCACTACTCAGTTGTTTGTTGCTTTCTGGGTATTGTTAGTGTATTCACGCCTTGACAGTGTAGGGGTTTATCTAGAACATTTTATGTACTCTATGAACATTCATCCCCTCAGTGAGAATCAAATACACATTGCAGAGTAGCTCATGCTGTTGAGTTCATTGCTTTCACAGGTTTCTCAAATATTTTTCTCCTGTTTCGGAATGTTCTATTAAATACTTTTTTTTTTTGGTTGGTGAAAAAAAATAACCCCAAGCATTTTTTCATCAGCTATTACTCATCTCCTTAACTTGTTCTTTGATAAATGAATTTAACTGAGTTTCTTTAGGTCAAAACCTTTTTAACATTTGTGACAGCTCAGATATTACTTGATGGCTTTGTTTGGCTGGGCTACTACTACAGTACTAGCAAAGCCAGGAGCCTATCCCTTTCTGGTGGGGTTTTTTGCACAGCAGTCACTGTTTTAGTCATCTTCCTCATGGGCATTCCTGTTGAATATCCCACCTATATTCCATTAGAACTGGATTGTTGGGGTGTGCAAGTGCAGTGTTGCTTATTGTGTGATGGAAAGTGTGCACAAAAGATTTTCAATATTTTGGCTTTCTCTGCTTAAAATGCTCAATCCTGGTAAAGAGATTCATTCTCAGTCCAAAGCCAGTGTGTTGTGTTTATTCTTTGAATGATATTGCAGTTTTTATGTAAGTGGTCACTCTTTTCTTATCTTTATGTTCGTTTACATGTAAAACAAAGCTGATTTTTTGTTCAGTTTTGGTGGTGGGTTTTTATTTGTTTGTTTTTTTTGGTGTTTTTTGGGGGGAGGGGGGCTATAACCCCAGAATGCTAGTTATAGCTAATGGTTAGTCATTTCATGGGGATAGAATAGCTCAGTGGTCAGAGCACTCGGTCTCTCCAAGATAAGCATAAGCAGGTTTTGAGAGTAGTTACCAAGTGGATGGGTGATTGTTCATGAGCCTTGGCTTGAGTACAGTTCCCCAGTTCACCCACTTTAGGGACAGGGA
>CM060342.1:29608675-29611175 GCA_030674155.1 Stramonita haemastoma
GGAGAGTGGCTACCTATGTGGCTAGGAAGGCCTACTCGAAAAGAGCCACGCACGCCGACTTTTACTCCAGAGTGTACTTTCAATCTCACAGTGATTCTCAGGTGTGATTTATTTATTTATTTATTTATTCATTTATATCGAGGATAATGGAATAAGCCCTTATGTGTGTGTGTGTGTGTGTGTGTGTGTGTGTGTGTGTGTGTGTGTGTGTGTGTGTGTGTGTGTGTGTGTGTGTGTGTGTGTGTGTTTTTACATCTTGTCCCCGTGTGCATTCCTTACCTCTGTACTGGGCGTCAAACCAGGCCAGGCCATAGCCGTTGTCGGTATAGGCGACAGGAGATCGAGGTTCATACAGGAACAGGCCGTGATCCGGCGGGGGCACCCGCACACGAGCCTCCACATGTCTTCCAGACTCTCCCCAGAGAGGATTCTGGTGCCGTTTCTCGTGACACCCCCGTGCAGCAGCACGTGCATCCAGTGGGTCATGTCGTCTGCTGAGGTGATCATGCCTCCAGCCAGTTGAAACGGGCCGATGCTGGGATGGAATCGTTAGTATCATCATCATCATTATTATGATTATGATTATTATTATGATGATTATTATTATTGTTGTTGTGTTGTTGTTGTTGTTGTTGTTGTTTTTTGGTAACCACACTTGATGCGGCTTAACGTTAACTTGGGGAAAGCGAGTGCTTTGACCACTGACCTATCCCATCCCTTCATAATAATGACAACAGGAATCGAATAAGATCTCTAAAATTGTGTTAGACACGACAAAAGTCCATGAATAGTCAGGGCTTTTTTGGTTTTGTTCCTGGGCTAGGCCTCCACGGATCCCCAATGGTGATATTTTCCATAAGCAACCGTTTCTGCCCACCATTATGGTAGCTGTATTCCAACTTCGGGATTGGTGTCTGAACACATTTGTGTGCATGCGTTTTTTGTTGTCGTTGTTGAAAATGTTGTCATCCATTTCTACTGTTACAGATTGGTCTACTCCTTCAAAACAGCGGAACAGTTTTTAATATGTGCGCGAGATGTTCTGCGTGAGTTCGCACACAAGCTCTCGGTTTATAGTCTCATCTGAGGAAGTTTTTTGTGGAGGGGTGTCAGTGCTGATGTTGTTGTTTATTCCCCAGCTTAATACTCTGGGGATTACTTAGAATGTACACTGGGACTCACTCATCCCACCTGGGAATCACTGTGAGATTGAAATTGCACACTGAATGAGAAGTTCGCGTGTATGACTGTTTGCGAGTACCTCGCCACCATATGGGCAGCCATACTCCGACTTCAGAGGGAAAATACTGATGTGAAGTTCAGAGTGAAATTCCCTATAACGGGCGCCTCTGGCGGTTTGATCCCGGGCTGTCAGATAACATCACAAAGCTCTAACCACTGGGCTAAACCCCCCCCCCCCCAATCAGTTAAAAACTACTTCTAAAGAAACAGATTAAAAAAAAAGGATAAATGAAACACAAAAAAATCACACCTACTCCACGTAAACTGAAGTATTGATTGGCACGAGGTTTTCTCCATCGTTCATGTAGGCAGACGCCAAATGTTCGTCTTCTTGTAACGTGAAGGCGTCATTGAATGTAAAGGTGTGCTTCATCCCCATTGGCTGCAAGAAACGCATGCGCAGTAGTTCTTCCCAGGAAGCGCCACCTAAGACTTCCGCCACCCGCCCGGCCAGGCAGTACATCCAGCTGTTATACACGAAGCCATCCCGAAAAGGCGCTGAGACTGGAAGGTACCGAAGTCTTCTGAAAATGGAGCAAAACAATAAATGGTTTGAAAGATTCAGTGGTTCTTTTCTATTTATTTATTTATTTATTTATTTATTTTATCTATTTATTGATTTATTTATTCTTTATATTGAAGATAATGGAATAATCACTCGTGTGTTTTGTTTTTTTTTTTTTACATCCAGTCTCTGTGTCTGTGCAATTTTGTAAATCTTGTCATCTGTTCCGACCGGCACACAATGGCCTACTCTTACGAAAAGTGAAACAGGATTTAACGTGTGCGCAAGATGTTCTGCGTGCGTTCCCACACGGGGCCTCAGTTTATATTATAATCTCATCCGAAGGACTTTTGGGGGAGTGGAGTTGGCACTGATGTTAATTCCAGGAGAAAAATCCCTCGAACGGGAATCGAACCCGGGTCGTCAAATTGCAACAGCAATGTTCTGACCACTAGACCATCCTGGGCACATCACAAGATCATCTGCACTGGCCAAGACTGTCTTATAGGGAACAATTTGACGACCCTTTCAACTATGTGAGCTAACAATACAGGTCAGGGATACTGTATTACCTGCTAGGTTGTACCCACCGAAACCTCTTAAAGGAACCCAGCAGCAGTGCAGGGCCTCTCTGGTGGGTGGCCCTACTGGCGGTCTGACATTGATGGTCTACATGTGGACTTCTGACCCTGAGGAAGCACATAATGAATCTGGATACAACTAGAGATTGAAATGAGCTACGTGGGAACAGCA
>CM060342.1:29621175-29656175 GCA_030674155.1 Stramonita haemastoma
CGTATGTTGTCCTCCGACACTATTTGTCGGCCATCTTTGGTGACGCCTTGGTGCAGCAGCACGTGCATCCAATGAGTCATGTCGTCTGCCGAGGTTAGTATACCTCCTGAAGATCGGTAAGGGCCGGTACTGGAATTTGAACACGGGTTATTTTATCAGACTTTATTATCAAAATATTGAGGCTAGTGTTGGCTGTAATTATTATTATTAACTATTTTATTAATCTTTTTTACCAAAGATAATAGAAATAAGCACGAATGTGCTTTTTTTTACGTCTCGTCCCAATGTGTATGCGATTTTGTATGTAAGTTTTGTCATAAATTATGTTCCCACCGGCACACTCTGGGCCGATAAAGTGGGAACAGGTTTTAATGTGTGCGTAAGATCTTCTGATATATCCTGGTCTCGGTAAAAAAAAAAAGACATGATTTGATTTGATTGCAACTTAACTTGTTCTGCATACAGATGGTGAGGACCAAAAATTTAAAAAAAAAGAAAAGAAAAAAAAGAAAAGAAGAGTAGTAAGCTATTTGAGATTGTCTTTTTAAGACCAGGTAAACCTCCCCCCAACGCCATAAACGCACTTATGCAAGCAGGGAACGTTCAAGATAGCCTACTCTTCTTCTTCGAACACTCAGCAGATGTTGTTGTCTGTCAAATGAGTGAAAATGTGTTGTGCTGCCCTTAAAGCGCCTGACAAATTAGGACCAAGGTATCTGACTTCGACCTGGGTGATAATTATCTTTTGAGTCTTTCTGGAGGAAAAAAAAAGGCAGGAGAATGTACCAAGAAGGCAGAAAATAGACAAGAAGGGGGGGGGTGGAAGGATGAAAAGGAACAAAGCAGAAACAAAGAGACGGATCGAAAAGAGGTAATTCCTTGCACAGATTTCCCAAAAGGGGGTGATGCTAATTTTATAGTGACAGGCCCCCCCCCCCCCCCCCCCTATCCCCAGGGAGGGAGGGGAGGGGAGGATATTAGTGGCACACATGTGTAGAAAAAGTGTTGATGCTAGGATTCAAAGCAAGAGGGGAGATAGATGATAGATAGGCCAGCCTAAGCTTGAACTCACTCTGTATAGACGGAGGTGTCCACAGCTAACAGCTCTTGCCCACACTCCATGTAGGAAGTGGCCAACCCATGCCCATGTCTCACCAATGCTGGGTCAGAAAGCTTCGTGTTCTTCATGTTCATTGGCTGCAGCATGCGCAGGCGCAGTAGATCTCCCCAGGAAGCCCCGCCAAGCACTTCTGCGACTCGCCCAGCCAAAGCGTACATGAAGTCGTTGTAAACGTGCCTGTCCCGAAACGGGGAAGCTGTTGGCAAGTGCCGAACTTTCCTGAAACAAAAAATAGAAACGCTAATCTTGGGTGGATCAGTGGTCAAGAGTAACGTGCCTGTCTAGAAAGTGAAAAGTCCGGGTCGGAGTGTGCGGTGGTCCGAATCCTGTTTGGGCTCGAAACTTGTCCCCCATCCATTATAGACCATGAGTGGTGGTCTGGGCACTAGTCTTTCGGATGAGAGGATAAACCGAGGTCCCTTGTGTTCCACATCATAATTTAGCGCATGTTAAAGGACCCACGGCAACAAGAGCTCTGTCCCTGGCAAAATTCTGTAGAAAAAAGTCACTCTGATAGGGAAACAAAATTGATACAGTTGCAGACAGGAAAAAGAAAAAAAAATGGGTGGCACTGTCTTGTGGCGTCGCGCTCTTCCCAGGGACAGCGGCCTGAATTTCATGCAGAGAAATCTGCTGTGACATAAAGAAGTAATAAAAAATATTCTTTTAAAAAAGATAGTTTTGTTTGTTTTTTGTTTTGTTTTGTTTTGTTTTGTCTGGTTTTGTTTTTGTTTTTGTTTTGTTTTTGTTTCTCCGCTACACCTCTGAGACTCACCAATAGTAAGATTTTTGCGTCTGCAGCCATTTTTTTGTTTTTTGTTTTTGCCCAACATCAAAGTAGCCCTATTTGGACTTCAAGGATGATGTCTAAACATGACACTAGTGTGCATGCAGGTTTGGGGTGTTTTTTTTATAACCTGTTCTTACCAGCACGAAATGGCCCTATTTATCGGAAAGGTGGAACGAGTTTAACATGTGCCCAAGATGTTCACACTGGCACCTAGGTTTATAGTCTCATCCGAAGAATTTTCGTGTGAAGTCAGTACTGAGGGAAAAATGTCTTCCAAGGGGTGTGTCAGTGGTGGCTCTA
Source organism: Stramonita haemastoma (assembly GCA_030674155.1). NCBI lineage: Eukaryota > Metazoa > Mollusca > Gastropoda > Neogastropoda > Muricidae > Stramonita > Stramonita haemastoma. The sequence continues at coordinate 29,623,386 of CM060342.1, forward strand.
TAGGGGGCCCCTAGATCTCGAGCTCCAAGCTTTAACCACTAGGCTGTCCAGCTCCCTTTGTTCATATGTACTGAAAACAACCAGCCCCCATGTCATAGTCACTACCACTACCCCCCACCATCACTACATATACTCGACCAGCATCAAGCAAAAAGAAAAGGTCTTCTTTCAAAACTATTCCAACTTCTCTGTATGTCTGTATCTCTCTGTCTCTCTGTCTGTCTGTCTCTGCTCTGTCTCTCTCTCTGGATAGCCTATTGGTCAGAACATTGCGCTGGCAATTTGACGACCCGAGTTCGAGTCCCGTGGAGGAGATTTTTCTCCTGGAGTTAACATTAGTGCTGACTCCACTCTCCCCAAAAGTCCTTCGGATGAGACTTTAAACCGAGGCCCCGTGTGCCAACGCATGCAGAACATCTTGCGCACACGTTAAATCCTGTTCCGCTTTTCGTAAGAGTAGGCCATCGTGTGCTGGTGGGAACAGATGATATTTACAAAACTGCATACACACGGGGACTGGATGTAAAAAAGCACAAGAGTGCTTATTCCATTATCCTCAATATAATAGAATAAAAGAAAAGAATCTCTCTCTCTCTCTCTCTCTCTCTCTCTCTCTCTCTCTCTCTCTCTCTCTCTCTCTCTCTCTCTCTCTCTCTCTCTCACACACACAACACACACACACCTACAACAACAAAAAGCAAAGGCACTGCTTATTCAATGTACCATCTGGGAATTAAAACAAAACAAACAAAAAAGACTTTGACATTGACTGTAACACATCGTCATCATCCATTATCAACTAGGCCAGTTATCATCCCCACTACCACTAAACACCACTACCATCACAGCCACCATCAACACAAACCACACAGACTATTAAATACGCATCACCCTGAGTTCTTACTTTTCATATCGCTCTAAAGTCATATTTTGCGGAGCCCCAGTGAATATTTTCAAAGGGAAAGGACTCATGCCCGTGCGATGAGTCAATAGGTCCTTCAGGGTCACGTGATCCGTGACGTAATCGTCCCCGAGCCGGAAGTCTGGTCCCAATATGGCCGTCAATGGTGTTTCCCAAGAGAAACTGAAAAGGACAAAGAAAACGGGAGAGGCTGATTATTATAATTATAGGCCTAAGGTTTCAAAGATGGGAGGATGACTATGTAAATGCAGATTTTGTGATGAGGAGAGATTCGGATTGGGATGTTTGTCCATTAGTCCATAGCCCATAATGAAGGGGGAAGAGAACTAAAACATCAAAAGCATTCAAACAAAATATACAATCAACAATTTTAGAGTCACAATAGTTAACTATGATGTTGCAGTTTCTCTCAGCTTGAAAGCTTGGTAAAAGAAGGAGGACAAGTTCCAAATAATTATCGTTATGTCTCGTAGAAGACATCAACAAAAATGAGAGAGAGAGAGAGAGAGAGAGAGAGAGAGAGAGAGAGAGAGGAGAGAGAGAGAGAGAGAGGAGAGAGAGAGAGAGAGAGAAGAGAGAGACATTAAGGGTAACAGAGTAAGCTAGGCCTATATATAATAATCTTATTTTTCAAGTATAATATAGTAAGCATAGGCCTATACAGAGAGGGGAGAGAGAGAGAGAGAGAGAGAGAGAGAGAGAGAGAGAGAGAGAGAGAGAGGAGGAGAGAGAATATTTTTTTCAAGGGAAGAGTAAGATGGATACAGGGAGAGAGGGAGGAGAGAGAGAGAGAGAGAGAGAGGAGAGAGAGAGAGAGAGAGAGAGAGAGAGGAGAGAGAGAGAGAGAGAATAAGGGATGAAAAGAGCTTTAGCCTTACAGAAAAGAGGCAAAATAGCCTTGCCAAACAAGTAGCCTATGTAGTGGAACCTGACAACATTTTTGCCGCAACAAGTGTCCCCCCCCCAAAAAAAACAACAACACACAAAAACAGCACACAACAAAACAACCAAAAAACAAAAAACAAAAACAAAAAACCAACAAACAAACAAAACCCGCAAACAACTCTTCCACTAGATCTACACATTTCGTGAAGAGCTGGTCAGACTGTGATGGGTGGTATGGGTTACACACTAGCATTCTTGGAATGCAATCTGTGATTTGGAGATGGATGAGTTCCTCCCGGGGTGGACCTACCCAAGTCACACTGCTTGTGATTCAGTGCCGTGCTCTTAACATTCTGTAGAGCCTGTAGAGCACAATGGGCCTCGTTTGTGGCTTTACATCAATGCCATAAACCACGACCGTGGCTCTGTTGATATAATAAGGTCCAGATTCGTTCGTCTACTTCTTTTTGTCAGACAGTAGTAACTATTGTTGTTATGTCAAAGGAGCGAAAATGCGTTGCACTGCCGTTAAGCGCTTGACAAGTCAGGTTCTGCGCATACGTTTTCAGAGGTGTGAAAGAATCGTTATCTTTTTAAAAAAAAAGTCTTTCTGGAAAAAAACAACAACTAAAGGCAGGAGAATGAACCAAGAAGGCAGAGAATAGACACGAAAGAGGTGACAGCTTTGGAGGTCATCGTAGAAAGCAACGATGGTCAAACACATAAGTAAGTCAGTAAATAAATAAATAAATAAATAAATAAATAAATAAAATAAACTGATATAACAAAGAAACAAATAAATAAACAACGGATAAAAAACAAACAAAATAAATAAATAAATAAATAAAATGATACATAAAAGACCATCTACCTCGAATCAAGCTAATACTCACCTGGCAGACACGTTCAGCAGCATGGCCAGCATGCTGACGGTGAAAGCCTTGGTGATGGACCCCACCCCCAGCAGGGTGGAACTGGTCACTGCACGGCCGCTGGACAGGTCAGCCACCCCGTACCCCTCCGTCCACCTCTCCTCCCCCCTCACAACGGCGATGGACAGTCCAGGTACCTTTCTGCATCTCATGGCAGTCTGGGCGAACTCTTGCAACTGAATCGTCTGCCTCCCAGTAAAGATGGCTGCCTCCACCAGACTTAGAACTAGGAGGCCCAGAAGAAATGGAAGCGTTTCCCTCATCTCTGATGATTTAGGTGTAGCCTGTTGGAACGGTTTTTTTTTTCTTTAAGCTCAGTGGTCAGAGCGCTCGCTTTCCCCCCAATCAATGTTAATCAACCAGCGTCGAGCGTGGTTACCAATTGGATGGGTGACCGTTTGCGCGCCCTGGCTTCAGTACAGTTTCCCCAGTTCACCCAGCTGTAAATGGGTACCTGTCCTTTTTAGGATCAGAGAAGGTAAAGCAGCGAGGGAGAGGAGAGATGGGCGCCGCCCTTAATATCCTGGCCCTTAGAGAAGCTGCGGTTTCTGACGCCTCGCTCCCCTACGACCACACAGGTTATGGGACACCTTTACCTTTTAAAAAAAAAAAAAAAATTGTATTGTAATTATGTGGCAGATGGTCGTCAGTGCTCCCTGCCGCGATGTATTTATCTGTGAAATGATCTGAGTGGTCAGAGTGTTTTGCGGGAGGATGTAGGCCTATTCTATTAGGCAGATGTATTTGTCTGTGCCATCAAAACTGTGCTATGATACTGATCAGTACTGTACGTTTCGCTGTAGGTAGGTTAAAAAGGTGAAGCACTCTCGGGGTCCCCAGTCTCTATTCTACTCCATTCTATATATATGAGGGACAGGATAGCCTAGTGGTCAGAGCTTTGCGCTGGTAATTTGACGATCCGGGTTCGATTCCCGTTCGAGGGGATTTTTCCCCTGGAGTTAACATCAGTGCTGACTCCAGTCTCCCCAAAAGTCTTTCGGATGAGACTATAAACCGAGGCCCCGTGTGCGAACGCACGCAGAACATCTTGCGAACATGTTAAATCCTGTTCCGCTTTTCATTAGAGTAGGCCATTGTGTGCCGGTGGGAACAGATGACAAGACTTACAAAACTGCATACGCACGGGAACTGGATGTAAATAAGCACATGAGTGCTTATTCCATTATTCTTGATATAAATAATAAATAAAAAAATAAACACACATACACACACACTCTTTCTCTCTCTCTCTCTTTAACACACACACACACACCTTCAGATGAGACTATAAACAGACTATAAACCAAGGCCCGTGTGCTGCCCACATGTTAAATCCTGTTCTGCTTTTCGTAAGAGTAGGCCATTGTGTGCCGGCGGGAACAGATGACAATATTTACAAAAACTGCATACACACTGTGACTGGATGAAAAAAAGCACAGAGTGCTTATTCCATTATTCTCGATATAAAAGAATAAATGAATAAATAAAACACACACACAGTGACACACACACTCTCTCTCTTTCACACACACACACACACACACACACACACACACACACACACACACACACACACACACACACACACACACACACACACACACGAAGACAGAGCAAAGAAATGTCTTTAAAAAGTGTATTACATTCTACTACAAACATTTACAGCATGACAGTTTTTGTTGTTGATGTTGCTTGTTCTTATTAAGAGCACAATGTCACTTATAGACATAATCATATAATCATAATACATGTCACAGCATACTGCGTGCATAGTTCACCTGTGAAAAAATAATTTTTCATTAAAAGAAAAATACAGAATTCTTTCTTTATTTTCATAAAATGGTACACAATGGCAAAGTAAAACAAAACTGCACCCATCAACTTATATACCTATTTGTAACCATCATTCGTAAAAGTTTATATGTGTGTGTGTGTGTGTGTGTGTGTGTGTGGTGTGCGCGCGCGCGTGCGCACGCGCGTGCGTGCATGCGTGCGTGCGTGTATGGGTGTGTGTATGTGTTTGCGCGCATGCACCAACATGAGTATGTGTGAGCATTTTCACATGTATGTACATGTACACATGCAAAGCCTAAAGACCGTGTTGCTTAGAACACAGTGCCTGTGTATGAGTGTGTGCGGTTTCACGTGTTCATAAGCATACATGTAGACGCTAAGTATGCCACAGACCATTGCCCTGAAGCTGACAGGACAATCTTACTGCTGTAAACCTGAAGGCACTTAACATCATCAGCACTGACCATCAGCAGGCAAAAGTAACACAGGCTGTCTAAGACAGCAGCTACAGCTACAGCTATAGACAGCTACAGCACTCCCTTCATCTAACTTCACTCTGTTGATGATTTTTACCAGAAAAAAATGAAGACACCTGTAACAAATTTAAAAACCAAGCTTCCTTTCTGTCTTATGTTAATTAAATAAGAATCTGACCAGGAAACCTGGTCACCAGGCTGTTAAAATCGGACGATCAGGTTGTTAAATCTGGCCTTCCGGCTGTTAAATTTTTGCCATCATAAGGAAAAAGAAGGCAAATATGAAAAAAAAGAAGAAGAAAAAAAGAACAAGAAGAGGAGGAGGAGGAGGAGGAAGAAGATGAATGAATGAATGAGTGATAAAAATGAATTCCTCAGAATAAAACAGATGGAAAGAATGAATAAACGAATGAACACTTATCAAGCACCCAAATTCTAGTGATACTGTTATCTGGGAAAAGCTGTGTAAACAAGCACACAGAAATGAAATTAAAAAGGAATCAGCCTGACTCTCTCTCTCTCTCTCTCTTTTCCCTTAATAAAAGTTTCAAAAGTTTCAAAGTTGTTTTTTTTTCTCTCTCTCTCTCTCTCTCTCTCTCTCTCTCTCTCTCTCTCTCTCTCTCTCTCTCTCTCTCTCTCTCACACACACACACACACATACACACACACACACACACACACACACACACACACACACACACACACACACACACACACACACACACAGCTGTTCAACTCATAGGGAAACTGGTTCTAAAAGAAAACAACCCCCCACCCCCAAACCAACAACAAAAATAACCGTCAGCATATCTAGGTAGGCATCATCCACCAACAACAGATCTAAAACTTTCAGTTCAGTTTATGTTCTACCTGCACAAGTAAGACAAAGGATCTGAAAAATTCCCAGTACCCTAAACACCCTATAAGGAGTTTAGGGGAAAGTGGAATCAAGTCAAGTCAAGTGACATCCGCAGTCTATGGTTCAAAATATAAGAGATCAATAAGCAAGCACGCACGTCTCCCTCATCAGCATGTTTCCTCTCTTCTACCAGACTCAGACAATGATGTCTCCCAGTAATGCTTTTAAATCTGTGGGTTTTTTTTCTGAAAAACTTAAGGGGAAAAAAAATCTTTGCGCATTTTTCATTTACAGGTTTAGAAAGCTTTCCTTACCCCTTGAAAGTGTTTCAAACGTCAGCAAATTATGTTACAACTGTGATCTCAATGTTCAATATGCATCCCAGCTTTAATCTTCAAGTTCGAATAGCTTTCTATGACAGCCTGACAGTACGTCAAATGTTGAAAAAAAAATTGTAATCAGAACTTTGATCTGAAGGCTCAACTTACATCACAATTTTGATCTTAAAAGTTCTCCACAGTTTTGATCTTGAGATTCATTATACATTGCCACTTTGATCTTTGATCTTAAGGTTGAAAATACATCACCACTTTGATCTTAAAGATACATTGCAACTTTGATCTTAAGTTTCAAAAAGCTTTTTTTCACCTTTTTGATAGAAATTCAAAATGTCAACACATACAGAACACATCACAATAAAGTTGTCAAGTCTGAAATATGACTTTTTCAGTCCATACTCTCTTTCTGGATGCTAGATACATTTTTTTAAAAGGGCCAAACATGACAGAAAATGTCTGTGAAGCAGCAGTTCACTTTCAACAGTTTCAGAGTTGTTCCCATTAAATTTTTTTTTTTTTTTAACAATAATCATGCAGCAGCATTAAATGCGCAAATATGGAACAAGCTTTATGTAATGTCGATATGTTCAGAAAAAAACACACACCACAAATACCAAATTTAGTACATCTTAGATACTCATGGAAATTTTATTTTTAATATTCACTGATCACCGGTACTGAAAAATCAAGAGAGAAGTATTCATACCCTCTTACACTATGCTGAATCCTAAATGCTGATCACCTTTTCTTTTACATCCAGGAATCCGTAGATTCTTTTCCACAAAAGACCATCAGTTTGGATTCACAAGTATTCCTACCCTCCTACACTATGCTGTATCCAAAATGCTGATTATATGTGACACTCCACCACATAAGGAGTCGCATTGTACCAGAGTTCAATTTTTAGTTATTGCCACGTTATTAATCTGCAATTAAAGGGCTATTCAATGCAAAAAAATTGATTGAAAATCGGACATTTCTGTGCAAAATTATTACAAACTGAAATTGTAGACTGCAGGATGGGACAAAATGAGAAACGGGCAAGTTTATTTTCGTAACAGGTTGTCAGAATGAGGGCTTGGGTATTTTCAAAACACATTTAAAAGCAAAAGGAATAAAATTTATGACTTGATATTTCAGTACTAGGTAGAATAACAGATATAGTTTAATAATTGATCAAAATATCAAAATTGACAACTTGACCCCACCTGCCTTTAATGGCTCCTAGCCCAAAATTGGGTAATGTGCTAAGCGACTCATTTCGTGGTGGAGCGTCACATATTACCATTTCTTTTCATAGCCAGGAATCTGTGGTTTCTTTAACACAAAAGCCTGTCAGTTTGGATTCACAAAAATTTGTACTCTCCCCCCCTTCCCCCCTCCCCACCACTATGACGTATCCAAAATGTTGATCACCATATCTTTTCACATGCAGGAATCTGTGGTTGCTTTCACATTAAAGACTGTCAGTTTGGATTCACAAAAATTCATTCATAACCCACCTACACTTTAAGGTATACATCCAAAAAGCTGTATACTTTTCGTTTCATACGTGTTTAACTTCAGACCCGTTATAGTGGGTTTTAGAACTAAAACATCCTAGCATACAAAGCTTGTTAATAACAACAACAACAAAAAAAAACAGTTGTGCAAGGTGGTGCAGGCAAGTTGCCTAAAACCTGATCTGTATCATTACTGCAATACTGCCAACTGAGATACACTTGTACAGGTGCAAATAAACATTGTAACCATGTGCAATAATGCTGATGTACAGGAAACTGTATAAATATTACCACAATAAGGACAATCATATGACCATATACGTTGAACATCTATGTAAAACTGTGACCTGTATGAAGGAAATGCGCTTTCAGCCACATATACATTAGCGGACAGGAAAACTGATAGTTTTAGATGATTGTGTTAATTCATACACTTATCACATTATCTTTTATGCTTATCATTAAAGATTTTAAACATACAACTCCACTCAAAAGCTGCATCCAATCAACCCCCGTACGACAAACACCAGCCTACTTTCAAGTGTACCACTCCCCCTTGAGGAGTTAACAGGTGCTTATTCCAAAAGAAAAAATCAAAACATTCAAACCTGAACTAGGAACAAACAACAAAACTAAAATATTTCTCTGCAAAAAAAAAAAAAAAAAAAAAAAAAAAGAACGTTCAAGATTTTAACAACATGCGACATCATTATCTTTTTCCTTCTATCTGACTGTTACGTTGGATTTCTAACATACAGCGATGACGGAGAATGAATGGAAAAACACACAAACAGAGTGTGCTATCTACAATACATCAGAAAAAGGGAATGAATAATACAGTCACAGGAGCCAAAGAACTCAGGGCTAACAACAAGAAAAGCAACCTTTAGAACATCATCAACAATCTTTTCAATATCGGATTTCTAACAGTATGTTACAAGAAATAGACATAGAGACTTTCACTCTGTTGTTAAAATAAAATACGTTCAAACTGAACTGAAGAACCCCTCTCCCCCTCTACACACAATAATTTGTAAACAACCACTATGGAAACCACAGCAACAAATATACATGAAAAAAAAATCACATATTACAACTTTTAAAAATTGAAGTTTAGGATATTTTCAAAGACCACAACCACAATGGAGAATATTTTGAAGGCATGAAAAAAGAAACACCAAGCAGTAAAGAATATGTGGTAAAATGATGAGATCAATATCTAATGGATGAATTATAAATTTAAAAAAGGATTTACAGGGTGAGGCATAAAAAGCCTTAAAAACAAACAAAAAAACAACAATAACACCACAAACAAATAAACTCATGCCAATAAAAGTGTCTCTTTCAGATCAAGACTCCATCAAACTTAAAAACAGATCAAGTCTATCACAATTCACATTAAAAAAACAACCCTTTCTCTTCCTCCCTTTTTCTTCACCTGTTCTTGTTATAAAAAAATAAAATACCACATCCCCACAATAATTACCCTGTTGTTCCAAAACACATACAAGCTTCACACACGCACACACACACATAGAGCACACACACACAGAGCACACACACACATAGAGCACACACACACACACACACACACACACACACACACACACATATATATATATATATATATATATATATATATATATATATATATATATATATATATATATATATATATATATATATATATATATGCATGCAAGCATGTGTACTCTACACCATTAAATATCTTAACTATGCATATGTAAAAAAGTAATGTTTTTCTTTTAAAATGAATAAAGTGCTCTACTTTTCATGACAGTCTAACAAGCTACTACAGTAAAATAATTTGCGCTCTCAAAACACAACAAAGAACATTGTTATGTCCTAAACAGTAGTGAAAAAACCCAAACATAAAACAAAAACAGACCAGTCCTTCCATTCAACTGTGGTTATGATTATGCACTATTTAAAAAAAAAAAATGATACATCACAGTCAACAAAATATCTTTGATAGAGGCCTAAGGATAAGACATGGAAAACATTCTCACATCTACCCATTTCTTCAGAAGCTGTAAAAATGACGGGAAAAAACCCCACAACACCCAGCAGACAAGGGGTACAGATCTTTTAGAGAAATCACCATTTTCGTGTTAAATTAATCAGAGATAATATTCAAAACTCTGCAGTCCAGTGATGGAAAATGACTAACTGCTCAAATCTACTAGGTGACTGAGGGAGATTAAAAAGAAAGGAAAAAAAGAGAAAATTTACAAAAAAAAGAGAGAAAAAAATGGGAAAAAAAACAATCACAACTTCAGCTCTTGCCTTTTTTCTTCCATTTCAAATCCCACTCCACTCTACATTAAGCCTCTCCATGATTGTCGATGGCTTTCAATACAGCAGCCATACAAATTTGTGACAGCAGTGCAACGCCTTTGGTTCTTATTTACACAGCAGGACTAGGAGCCTAGTTCGGTAAGAAAGCAGACCAGCTAAAGCAAGAGCAATCACAAGCTATACATTTCCCTGATGGCAAAAATGGATGTAGCTGTGAAGCCAAACTGGCCAGCAAAATTTATACAAACGGACATTTTGGAAGAAAAGGGGCAATTTGCTTGAGGGATACACACTTCAGAATAAAAAAAAAATCCCAACTGCACCACAAATACGGCTCCAGAAGTTTTCAAGATGCTACGAAAGAGAGAAAAATTTCTGTTGATATGAATATGCATTACGAAAAAACACCTGAGGAATCATAAGGAGATCTGTGAAATTAGGACTTGGGTTAAAAAAAATTACTAAGGAAGCAAACAAATATAGAGTACATTCATAAAAAATAGTACACTATCGACCACACAAAACATAGGAATGCAGCTTGAAAGGATTGGGGGGAAAAATCCCAACATGGAACATGGCATATCATTTTCTATCTACTCAACAACTTTGATTCGTTCAAATGTGAAACATGCAGCAGAGCAGTTAATGCTTTAAAACTTATTTTACTTCAGCAATAAATAGCATAACAGAATGGCATTTACTTAAGCTTATGCACCCAGTCGTTAATATTTCAAAACCTCTTTTACCTCAGCAACATATTGATCAAAGCAGGAAAACATATGGTACGGATTTTTCTGCAACACAGCAGTTACATTTTCACTCTCTCATTCAGCTGTATTCTCACTTGGTCATTTTAACTTGTTAGCTTTAGTTGGCTGGATGTTGTTTATGGTTTGGGCTTCAATCTGGATTTAAAAAAATGATGATTTGACCACAATAACCTTGTGCACACTGCACACAGCCGTTATAGGGCTGGTCTGTAGAGAGTGCAGTGCAGCTGCAGCTGCACTCATGGGGTATAAAGCGGTAAATTCATTTGGTTTTAAGTGTCAGCTGCAGGTCAGAATGAAAGAAGCACACATACCACACCAGTTCTGGCTGCTCTCCCACAGCTTCAGCAGGAAAACACACATCCAAGAAACAAACATCTTATGTTCTTCTTCAACCACTGACTTTTTTTCTATCCACCCCATTCACTCAGCCTGGCAAGTTTTCTTCTCTGCCTTTCACCACAATCTGCTTGTTAGTAAGAATCTATTACTATAAAAAAAAAAATTTGGAAAATAAATCTGCTGCAAGTTAGTTCAACAAATGTCAAAAGCTTGTTGTTATGACATTGAGTTGAAGAGTGTACAGTGTCTTTCCTGCATAGTTATGTTTGTGAAAATAATGCTGGTAGTATTGATAACTTGTTGTTACTGCTACACAATCATTATCATTGGGTAAAGTGGCTAACACTGAAATCAGTTGTGCCGACAGGTAAGATAAGTGAGGTGACATGTACAGAAGTTCAGGTCACACACAAACACATCTTACACACACACACACACACACACACACACACACACACACACACACACACACACACACACACACACACACACACCAGCAAAATCTCTTCTGGTTGGTTGGTTTTGAAAGAGAGACACATAAGCCAACTCAGCCTATAGTATGAGCATCTGGTATCATTATGGTGTGCATCTTCCCTAGACAAAAAACAACAACAAAAAATTGTACATTAAGTGACAAACATTCCTAAACCAGAATATTCAGAGAGAATGAGTTAAAAAGAGGGTTGGAGCCTGTATGAGATGAAGTTATGGAGAGGAAAGAATTGCGCAAAGTTTGGAGAGGACATAATTGTGCTAAGCTGTGGAGAGGAAAGAATTGTACTAAGTTGTGGAGAGGAAAGAATTGCGCAAAGTTGTGGAGAGGACATAATTGTGCTAAATCCAGGCCTCAAACCTTGCAAGCCATCTACTAGGCATACAGATGATCTGACCTCGGCTGGGTTGTTGGCGGTATTGCTTTTAAACTACGCGCCTCTACATTGTGTACACGCATGGTTGTGTGTGCAGTGGTTCAAATTGAGCTTTTCTCCTTGCTCTCTCTCTCTCTCTCTCTCTTTCATAAATACACTTCTACTTCCACACATGTGCAATTTTTGGCTTGGACACTTTTCTAATGGTGGTCTGGATTTTGACAGTTAGTGTAGCTGTTTTGGAATAACTTTGATTAACCAAAAGAAAACTGAATGAACTGTTTATTTACACTCCCCCTGCCCCCCATACACATGAGGACAAAGAAAACAACTATCTACAAATCTGTATAGATACAGTTTCTGATTTTACAGATGAAAAACCCAATATCTTTTGGGGGAGGGGGGGGCGGGGGGAAGAATCATCTTCTTTAGAATCTTTTGTCTTGATAATTCTTTAGCAAATTGAAAGTTTGTACAATCAAACCTTTTCTTTTCTTTTTCTTTTCAAACTTGTGTGTGTCTGTGCGCGACTATTCATCTGTGTTCATGCATGTACGCAACTATGCACCTGAACGCATGTGATTTTGCAGACATTTATGTGTGTTTGTGTGTGCATGCATTCAAGTATGTATGTGTGCAACTACTCATAACCAATGACAAGATGTACATTCATAGATATAAAATGTTACCTTCATCTTATGTAGATAATTCCCTTTCAAATCACAATAAAATAAAATAAAAAAAAAAAAGAGGAGGAAAATATGACATTGCACAATAACAAAAACAAAACCGAAAAGTTTGTCACTAAAACTGACAAAAACTAACAAGTCACAATAAAAATCGTAACATATTACCCAAAAATATGGACACACACATTCTACAGAAGCACACATCACAACACTGACAAAAACAATGATGATGTTAATTATAGTAACAGCAGGATCATCATCAACAATAACAACAAACAGTATGATAATAAAAATAATAAAAAATAATAATTACCCCCCAACTGTTGTATTTTTGTTCACGCACACAAACCAACCTTTAAATCAGTTCTATGAGATTCATTCGAAAAAGTAGAAAAGAAGAAAGCCTCCAGAAAATAACAAATATAATGCTTGGTAGTAATGTCTGTTCAAACTGTTAACAGAAATTGCAGCATTTTGTACAAGTTCGTGTGCATTCTTCGCTTTGCCTACTGCAGAGGAGAGAAGGGAGTGGGTATCAAGATTCTGGACTGCATGTGACGAATCAACGGCACTGCAACAACAGAGAAAGAAATCCCATTGAAATAATTTTCACATAGTTTACATCAAAGTATGACACAGGCATACCTAAAACTTTGACAAACAAATCTATAAAAATTCGTGCTTTACTGGGCATGCACACAACACGTAAATTTATATGCACAGATATTCACTGCTTGTGTTTAAGCACCAAGTACAAACATACTTCCAATCCAATTCAATCTAGTTGTTTATAGCCCTCACACACACACACACACACACACACACACACACACACACACCACACACACACACACACAAACACACAGTTGCACAAAAAACACACACACGCACATACGCTCTTTCTCTTTTCCCCATGGTATCCACATCAAAACAAAATTCCATACTATCAAGGGATTCTAGGCAATGCGATACACTTGGTTCCTTTTTTATTTTTGTTGTTTTCTCTGTCTTTCTCTCTCTCTTCTTCTCTGGACCCCCTACCTTTCTTGCCCCCCCCCTCCCCCCCCCTCCCCCCCATTCTCTTTCTTTCTCCTTCTATTCCCTCTCTCCCTCTTCTTCTCCATCCCCCCCCCCCCTCCTCTCTTCCTCCCTCTTCACCCACCCCCACCCTCTCTCTCTCCTCTCACTCTCCCCCCTCTCACCCTTCACTTCACCCCCCCCCCCCCCCCCTTCTCTCTCTCACTGACCAGTATAGGCAACACACTCATCCCAGCCAGGTCGCTGCCAGGCTGCTTCACGGGTCACCTTTCGGCTTTCCAGGTCAGTGTAGGCTGTAACACATCACACTGACACATCACACTGATACACATCACATTGACACATCATATTAACACATCACACTGATACTGACACATCACACTGACACGTCAACGCATCACACTGACACATCATATTAACACATCACATGGTAACATCAACACATCACACTGACACATCAGCAAATTCTCCACCTGATGTCGCCGGCAACTGAATACTGGAAACGATCACTGAGGTTGACAGCACTGAGCTAAAAGGTAAAGGTGTCCCACAACCTGTGAAGTCGTAGAGGAGCTAGGCATCAGAAATCTGTTTCTCTCAGGGCCAGCGTTTTGAGGGTGGCGCCCATCTCCTCTCCCTCACTGCTTAATTTTCCCTGATCTTAAAGAGAGCAGATACCCATTTACAGCTGGGTGAACTAGAGGGGGGGGGGGGGGGGGGGGACTGTGCTGAAGCCAAGGCGCGCAAACTATCACCCATCCAACTGGTAACCATGCTTGATCCTGCTTAACTTTGACTAGGGGAGAGTGAGTGCTCTGACCACTTAGCGCTCGTAATCTTACGACCCAGGTTCAATTCCTGTTCAAGGGGATATTTTCTCCTGGAATTAACATTAGTGCAGACTCCATTCTCCCCAGAAGTCCTTCAGATGAGACTGTAAACTGAGGCCCTGAGTGTAAACGCACACAGAACATCTTGCGCACACGTTAAAACCCGTCCTGCTTTTTGGAGTAGGCCATTGTGTGCCTGTGGGAACAAATGACAAAATTGACAAAACTGCATACACACTGGGACTGGATGCAAAAAAAAAGCACATGAGTGCTTATTCCATTATCCTTAAAATAAAAGAACAAATAAATAAATAAATAAATATATCCTGCCCCCAGTCCTGAGCTCCTTACCCCAAATATGATGGACCACTGGCAGCTCCCCCATCTGTGTGAAATAGCCGGCCACAGGCTCGTTGTTGGTGCCTCGGCTCTTGATGCCCCTCGCCCTTCAGTGACCCAGGAGAAAAAATAAACATTGTTTATCAACGATAAATGTGACACTCCACAACAGATTCTGTTGCACTGCACAAGAGGTAAATTTTTAGTTATTGAAATGTCATTAATTTGCCATTTAAGGGCTATACAATACAAAAAACAGATTGAAAATCGGACAATTCTATGTAAAGTTATTACAAGTTGAATTGTTTGACTTCAAGAAATGACAATGAGAAATTGACAAGTTTAGCACTATAAAAGGTGGTCAGAATGAGGGCTTGGGTATTATTAAAACACGTTTAAAAGCAAAAGGACACAAAATTATGACTTAATATTTCATAACAAGGTAGAACGATGACTGTAGTTTTTTAATCATTCAAAATCTCAAAATTGACAACCTGACCTCACCTGTCTAAAATGGCCCCAAGTGGAAAAGTGGGTCAGGTGCTAAGTGACTCATTTCATGGTGGAGCGCTACATATTTAGATGGGCAGAGTATACTGTAAGTCAAGGGCTAAAAGCGACAACTTTCTTCTTGAAATTCACGCCTGTGGCTTTTCCTATGTGGTGGGTTGTTTGTTGCTCACATAAAAATCAGCACAATGATTGTGGATAAACTGTAACATGCGCAAAATCTCACCATTAGTGGACCTAAAAAAAAAAAAACAACCCATTTTTTGTTTTGGGAATGCTAACACTAATAGATTGCTGTACACAAAAACTTACCAGTTGTTTGCCCATTCAATCATGGTCCCAGGCTGCAACAGAATATAGAATGCATTCATTTCACAAATCATTCATCCTTTACACTATCACACATACACTTGTGCACACACGTGCACACATACACACACACATGCACACACACACACAGAAAATGTCCACACACACAAACAAACAGACACACACACACACCTATTCAAACATATACACTGCTTTTGCATATTTATGCACATACACACAATGAACAGCTTTGTCCGCTTGATTGAGGGGGTGGGGGTGGGTAAGAAGTTGTTTCTTTTTCCTTTCTTTTATTTTTAATAGGAATAATGTTAATTCTTTTCACCCCTTTGAAGTCATAACAGAACAGTAACAATGAAGCAATAAAAGAGAGAAATGATCCATAACAAGTTGATATCCACAGTACTACAACTTAACAACAAGCCACAAATGTTTTAGACCATTCAATAAAATTTAACAACTGAAGCATTTGTTTCTGATTAACACATACTCTTTGATAACAATTACAGATTTGACTCCAGAGACAAAAAATCTTTTACTCTGTGTACATACACATGCAGACACATCACTTCTAGTATACATCAGCATGTATGTTTCTGAACACACAACTTTATTCATAAAT
Source organism: Stramonita haemastoma (assembly GCA_030674155.1). NCBI lineage: Eukaryota > Metazoa > Mollusca > Gastropoda > Neogastropoda > Muricidae > Stramonita > Stramonita haemastoma. The sequence goes on from CM060342.1 coordinate 29,639,749, forward strand.
CAAGGCCTCTGTTACAAAAGACATCAACATACCTTCAGGGTATAACTACGAAGCTCGTAAATGTTGCTTGGAGGTCGAGGCACCATTTCCGGCCAAAAGGTGAAAGCCAAAAGGATCTGATTTTTACGGGACCTCAACATTTTGTTGCGGTTCTTGCGAAATTCTATAAAGTCCTGCAGGAGAACATAACAGCTTATTTGTAACAGACTGGAAAAAAGATCTTTGATAAAGGTGACATGCGCATATGTGTGTGTGCGTGTGTGTGTGTGTGTGTGTGTGCGTGCGTGCGTGCGTGTGTGTCTGTGTTTATGTGGCCTGTGGGATGTGTGTTGTACTATACATTCTTGCCATAGATTTCCACAGCGCTGTATTGCATGTCATGTGTATACTCCATCATACTGCTAAGTGCACCACATACAGTCATGGCAGAATTCTCTGCCTGAAATTCAGGCTGCACTCTAGTTTCACAACACCCTGCCTGGGAATCATTGTGAGACTGTGGGTGCACACTGCACAACAAGTTTGAGTGTGTCAACTGCTTTTAAGTGCCTTACCATATAGGCAGCCATACTCCAACTTCAGTGATTTTTTCCCTCCTTTACAGGAAAGTGCAGACTGTTCTGCTATGACTGTCATGACTGAAGACAAGCTAAAAAACTTTTTTTCTTTTTTTTTTTTACAGCATAAGAATATTTTTTTCTCATTCCTCAACTAGAGCTAGCCGCCGCTGTAGTCTAGTGGTTAGGGCGTTGGACTCATAATCTAAAGGTTACGGGTTCGATCCCAGCTTTCAGCTATGGCGTTGTGCCCTTGGAAAAGGCACTTTAGGGCTATTTTCTCACCCCACCCAGGTGTAAAAGGGGTACCAACCTTGTGTTGGGGATTGTTACAAACAGATTCAGGGCGGCTCCTAATTAAGCATGTTTCTAGGATTGCAATGAATGACATTCTTTGATATTGACGCATGGAATATTAGTTATTGATACATGTTAATGCCTGTCGATTGCATATATGTTTGTCTGCTCATGGAGTTTCGGGAGTACTTTACAATATTTTAAGAGGTTTTAGAAGTACCGAATCGTTCACAGTATTCTAAGACATTATGGAATCTGTCAAGACGCGTTAAGGCTGTAATCTAAGATGTTTGTGTGAAGTTCCCCAAGCTTCCGGGATGGTTTGGCAGCGATGGTCTGGCAGCGGGCAGTAGAAGGGGCCTGGACTGTATAAATACAAGGGGCTGTTATCGCCTCGAGGAGGGAGGAGAGTCGAGGAGGAAAGATGATACTGAGAAGAGGAGAGGAGGGGGATTCCCACGGCGCTGGAATGTTTAGCGGGCAGTAGAAGGGGCCTGAACTGTATATATACAAGGGGCTGCCTTCGCAGTGGCAGAGGAGGGGAGTCCCACGGCCGAACGCCCTAGTGATCGAGCAGGGGAGGCAATGCGGACGGTAGATTTAGGGATTTTTTTTATATAGAAGAAGGGGAGAAAAATTGAAGAAAAGTTATGAGAACTGTGAAAGTGATTAGCGATTGAAATTTGTGTTTAGTGAGCGTAGTAATAGAGTTTTGGTTCAATTCGTGGTGATGTTAGAAAGGAGTTTTCTTGTTTGTTTTTATTGGAATTTTTGTACTGGAAACAATATTGTTTTGAAGTAGATTAGTTGAATAAAAGAATTATAACTTGATCTCTGAGTCGTGTGTGCTCTGTTAGATGTGATTCCCGAGAGGTAGGGGAGCAACTCTTGGCACTTCAGTCAGCGTTATACGTCCACTGGAGTGTCTTTAAAACAAAGAGTTTGTTCCTCAGAACCAATAACGTAAGGGTAGGGGAGCAACTCTTGGCACTTCAGTCAGCGTTATACGTCCACTGGAGTGTCTTTAAAACAAAGAGTTTGTTCCTCAGAACCAATAACGTAACATATGGGGGCCAAGCCGGGATACCTCTCAACATCGAACCATCAACACAGTAGCTTCCGACTTCAGATTTCAAGGAAGAGTATTGTATTCACTGCTGCGGTTGTGTTTACAACATAGCTATGGAATTTCAGTGTGAAATTCGTTGTTGTGATTCAGGGGGTGTACGTCCGAAAGCGTTGGATGCTTCGGAGTAACCTGGAGTTGAATCTGTGAGGAGACTGCGTAGTCACAACGGGTGTGTCTACGACAGATCTCGGAATTTCAGTGTGTGGATTCGTTTGTCTGCGTATTCACAATGGGTGTGTTTACGACTGGCCTACGGAATTTATGGGTGAAATCCAGTGTGTGGATTCGGTTGTCTGTTTTGTTGAGTAATTCAGACTGTGTTCTAGTAAAGGTGTGAAGCTCAGTGAGCATTGTATATCTAAAGGGACTGTCAGGGGCCGCGGTCTTGCTTTAGCCTCCTGCTGAGTGAGATCTGGCGTCTGATTTAGTTAGTCTGTGGGGCTCACGTGAGTATAACTGGTTTATGTTTTGTGTGTGGCGTCATCACCGTGTAAACAAGGGATTGGAGTGAGACATTATGTCATAACTTTGTAATTCTAACTTATGAAAAAATCAGTTATGGCAGATAGCAGGGAAGAGCTAGAAAGCCTAGCACAACAATATGAAACATTTTTAAAAGAGAAAGATCAGAAAGACAGAGAAGAAAGAGAAAGAGACAGGCAAGATAGGTTGGAAAGGGAAGAAAGAGAAAGAAAAGAAAGAATTGAAAGGGAAGAGAGAAGAGAAGCCCTTGAAAGAGAAGAAAGAGATAGAGAAAGAAAAGAGAGAATTGAAAGGGAAGAGAGAAAGGAAAAGCTCGAAAGGGAAGAAAGAGAGAGGGAGAGGCGTCATGAATTGGAGATGAGAAGACTTGAATTGGAGCATGGCAGCTCTGTTCAAAGATTGAGTAATAATGGTGATCTAGCTAAAGATACGAAGTCACCAGGGCTGGATGATAAACCAGAGGACCTGAACAGTTTCCTCCTGAGGTTTCGACGTTTTGTTGAAGAAATTGTGGAAATGGGTAAGATGGCATCAAGCAATGATAATGAGAAAATGCTGGAATCTGGAACCAGAAATAGTTCACAAATAGGAAAACATCCAGAGATGAACGCCATTGATAACAAGTTCAATGATGAGGAATGTGCCGTGACCACAAGGGCGCAATCAAAGAAGGAGGGGGAGAGCATTCCCCTGAAAGTCACTGATAGTTCCAAGGCAACTATGGTGGACAAAGGAAAATTGATGGAGCTTCAGAGGGCTGACCCATCGCTTGATAAACATCGTAAACATGAGGAGGCTGTCATGACAGGAAGTGGGGAGGTTCACTTTGAAGAAAAGGGGGGTGTCCTCTTCAGGGTCTTCAAGAACCATGGAGGAGTGGTACGCCAGGTGTTGGTGCCACCTCAACTACGTAACTCTACAGTGGAGCTGGCACATGACTCTATCACAGGGGGTCATATGGGCATGGAATGGGAATCCTCAGGATCTTAGTGTGCTACTCTGATGATTTTCATCCGAAAGAAAGATGAGGTAGGCGGCATGTGTGTGGACAATAGAATCGACAGGATTACAGTGTTCGATCCAGGAGGAGGTGTACCAGAGACTGAGCTGTCCCAGAGACTTCATCAAGGATTTCCACATCGGGAGTGATGGACAGGTGCCAAACCCAAAGGACATTTGTGGGAAAATTTATGTGGCCAGGGATTCTGTGAACACTGACTTTTGGCACCCAAGGGAAGGACGGTGCAGACAGTATGTGCGTGGACTACAAGAGGGTTGACAGGATTACGCTATTTGATCCTGGAGGAGGTGTCCCAAAGACGGTAACACACCTGCTCAGAAGTGACATTTTAGTAAATTCATTGTTTTGTCTTGAAGAATCATAATCTAAAAGATTGTGAAGTTTATATTTTTGGTCATTTGATCTGTTGATGATTTCCTAGCTGTTGAGTTTGACATATTTGGTCATACGACGTCATGAACATGGTTAACATTTTGAAATTGTTGGTTAATTTTGATTTGGTTGGCCTAGGCCAAAAGTTGTGTCAGTTGGTGATGTCAGCTCATTGCCAAGGCCTACACTAGAATGTTGTAATGTTGTGGAGTGTTGTGTTGAGATTGCCTTCGGCCATGACAAGCTCTTAACAGAACAACCTGCACTCTCCTTCAAAGGAGTATAAATCCTCAGAAGTCGGAGTATGGCTGCCCATATGGCGAGGTACTTGAAGGTAGTCATACACGCAAACTTCTCATTCAGTGTGCAACTTCAATCTCACAGTGATTCCCAGGTGGGATGAGTGAGTCAGAGTGCACATTCTGGGTGACCCCCATAGCGTGTTAAGCTGGGGAACAACATTGATTCGTTTTGAGTAAAGGTTTGATTGTGTGGGATTTTTGGTATGGACAAGTGCTGATCCCAGAAGACATTTGAGAGGCAATATGTGTGTCTCCTGATAGAACTTATAGTTTGAATTTTGTGAAGTGACAATATTGGAACTATTTGCATGAATATTTTGTGGACTGAATTGTGGTAATGTTGCATGTTGATTTGATTTGATTTAATTTGATTTTTTTTTTTTGTATCGAGGGTAATGGAATGGGCACTCTTGTGCTTTTTTACATCCAGTCTCCGTGTGTGTGCGGTTTTGTGGATGTCGTCTGTTCCCGCCGGCGCACGATGGCCTGATCTTGCGAGGGGCGGAACAGAATTTGACGTGTGCGCATGGTGTTGTGCGTGCGTTCGCACATGGGACCTCGGTTTGAAGTCTCTTCCGAGGGATTTTTGGGGAGAGTGGAGTCTGCACTGATGTAAACTCCAGGAGAAAAATGTCCCCGACCGGAATCGGACCTGGGTCGTCAAATTGCCTGCGCAATGTTCTGACCACTAGGCTATCGGTCCCCTGAAATGTGCTAATGCTGTATGTTGAACATGAGTGAGCCACTATGAACCTTGAGTTTCAAAGTTGAATCTGTTTGTTGTTTTGGAAACAAATGTTGGGAAATTTGTTCTAAGTGGGGGGTAATGTTACAAACAGATTCAGGGCTCCTAATTAAGCATGTTTCTAGGATTGCAATGAATGACATTCTTTGATATTGACGCATGGAATATTAGTTATTGATACATGTTAATGCCTGTCGATTGCATATATGTTTGTCTGCTCATGGAGTTTCGGGAGTACTTTACAATATTTTAAGAGGTTTTAGAAGTACCGAATCGTTCACAGTATTCTAAGACATTATGGAATCTGTCAAGACGCGTTAAGGCTGTAATCTAAGATGTTTGTGTGAAGTTCCCCAAGCTTCCGGGATGGTTTGGCAGCGATGGTCTGGCAGCGGGCAGTAGAAGGGGTCTGGACTGTATAAATACAAGGGGCTGTTATCGCCTCGAGGAGGGAGGAGAGTCGAGGAGGAAAGATGATACTGAGAAGAGGAGAGGAGGGGGATTCCCACGGCGCTGGAATGTTTAGCGGGCAGTAGAAGGGGCCTGAACTGTATATATACAAGGGGCTGCCTTCGCAGTGGCAGAGGAGGGGAGTCCCACGGCCGAACGCCCTAGTGATCGAGCAGGGGAGGCAATGCGGACGGTAGATTTAGGGATTTTTTTTATATAGAAGAAGGGGAGAAAAATTGAAGAAAAGTTATGAGAACTGTGAAAGTGATTAGCGATTGAAATTTGTGTTTAGTGAGCGTAGTAATAGAGTTTTGGTTCAATTCGTGGTGATGTTAGAAAGGAGTTTTCTTGTTTGTTTTTATTGGAATTTTTGTACTGGAAACAATATTGTTTTGAAGTAGATTAGTTGAATAAAAGAATTATAACTTGATCTCTGAGTCGTGTGTGCTCTGTTAGATGTGATTCCCGAGAGGTAGGGGAGCAACTCTTGGCACTTCAGTCAGCGTTATACGTCCACTGGAGTGTCTTTAAAACAAAGAGTTTGTTCCTCAGAACCAATAACGTAAGGGTAGGGGAGCAACTCTTGGCACTTCAGTCAGCGTTATACGTCCACTGGAGTGTCTTTAAAACAAAGAGTTTGTTCCTCAGAACCAATAACGTAACAGGGATTAACCCTGCAATAGACTGGCGTCCTATCCAGGGGGGAGTCTATGACTCTCTGTCGCTTAACGCCACAGAAACCGGGATAAGCACCGGCCTGATGAGCCTTAGGCTCGAGACAGACTTTAACTAACTAACTCAACTAGAGCTACAAGGTTCACCAATGATGACATTTTTACATCTATATGTGACTGTTTTAACCTACTATTCAGGTAACTACACTCCAACTTCAGAGTGATGTGCTTGTGATTTGCTGACTTGGATTTGAATCTCATTCAAGAGGATTTTTCCTCTGGAGTTAACATCTGTTTAACTCCGGTCCCCCAACAGTCCTTCGAATGAGACTATAAACCAAGATCCCATAAGCAAACGCATGCAGAACATCTTGCGCATTCTTTGTGTGCCAGTGGGAATGGATGGCAAAATTGACAAAACGGCATACAAATGGGGACTGGATGTAAAAAAAAAAAAAAGCACATGAATGCTTATTCCATTATCCTTGAAAAAAAAAATGAATAAATAATAATAAATAAATAAACTTTAATGTAGGCATTGGCAAGTCTGCTTACAACAAATCAGCAGTACCTGACAAAGCTTTTGCCCAGGGCCAAAACAGCCAGAATCAAAGCCAACACTTCAATCAGACTTGTGTGTGCAGGGGCTCACCTTGTCTGTCCTGTAAACCCGGTTGGTTTCGTTCAGCTGGGGGTAGCCCCCGTCGTATGCCCAGAGGTGAACTGGACAACACAAAACAAAACAAAACATGACAAAGCTTCAACATGGAAAATAATGAATGGTAACTTGTTTAAAACGACAATTTACAACCCCCTCCAATTCCCCCTTCCCCAAACAACAACACTCCTGAACGCACACACACAGACACACACACACATAAACCGAGGCCCTGTGTGCGAACGCACGCAGAACATCTTGCGCGCATGTTCAATCCTGTTCTGCTTTTCGTAAGAGTAGGCAATCGTGTGCCAGTGGGAACAGATGACATTTACAAAACTGCATACACACGGGGACTGGACGTAAAAAAGCACAAGAGTGCTTATTCCATTATCCTCGATATAAAAGAATAAATCAAATCCAATCAAACATACAGAGTCACACACACACACACACACACACACACACACACACACACACACACACAGTGACACACGCACAATAACACACATAAAATTTTCACACACACACACGCACAGTGACACACACACACACAGACAGTGACATGCGCAGACAGTGACACACACACACACACACACACACACGCACACACGCGCACACATGCATGCACGCACGCACATACACACACACATAAACAGTTACACACACAGCACTGGAAGTTGAGGGCAAAACTCACCAGCCTCATCCTGATCCCCCACCTCCACTGTCCAGCTCCCAATCAGTTCTGATCCCTCATTCTTCTGCTCCAGTAGCTGCTTGAATTCTTTGCTAATCACACACACACACACACACACACACAAACACACACACACAGAGTCACACACACACACACACACGTTTTTTGTAAGATAAAACTTTTAAAGGTTGTTTGACAACACTACTTTTGAAATTAAACAAATGCAAAGAAAAAAAAGATTAATAAAAGCAAATGAAACAACAAAAACACTTTGAACACTCATCCTGACCCCCCCCCCCCCCCTCCCCTACAACTGAAAACTTCTGAATCGATCAATTATGCATGGTGAATTTTTATTACTATGTTATAAGCGAACTGTAAAAGTATAACTCATTAACTGTAAGTCTTTCATTACTTCTTGAAGATCTTCAGGACCTGAAGTCCTATACCTTTCAGCTGTTGAAGATAAACCCGTAAAAGCGACATCATAAACACAGACTTTAAATTTAAACATGTGCCATAGTATTATTAGTGGTATTATGCATTTAACTTTTAAGCCAATTTTGTTTTTTTAAAAAGAAAAGAATTCACCCAACACACAATTCTCACTTTATGATTTGTGTCCCGAGTTGATACACTAATTTCATCTCTTTGTGTTTACAAATTTATGCAAGTCTCAAATCTCACAAGACATCATATCCATACAGCTATTTTGTAACAAAAAAAACAACAACAAAGCATGGACCACGTAAGCATGCATTCAATGATCATCAAACCATACACAGCATAACTGACCTTGAATTTTGGGTATAGATTAATGGCATATTATATCACATTCACCTGTTGATTAAGACAAATTTTAAGACAGTATTACTATTGTGCACACTGAGAGAGAGAGAGAGAGAGAGAGAGAGAGGAGAGAGAGAGAGAGAGAGAGAGAGAGAGAGAGAGAGAGAGAGAGAGAGAGAGAGAGAGAGAGAGAGAATACATGTATTTGTGTGTGTGTGGTGTGTGTGTGTGTGTGTGTGTGTGTGTGTGTGTGTGTGTGTGTGTGTGTGTGTGTGTGTGTGTGTGTGTTGACACTGTACATGTGTACAAATGTATGGATACATGTATATAATACAGATGTGTCTACATGTTCAAAAGAAAAACAGACATCAGACACAGGTTGTTTTACTTACAACTGATTGAGGTAATCTTCCATACACTCTGGTTTTATAGAATGGACTGAAAATAAAACACAGCGCAGACTGTCAGACAACATAAAAACAAATTGGCACAGTTTTCTCAGTACATCAACACCTACCCCATCATAATCAACAATTACAACTATGATTAACAACTGTCATAACCATCAGTTCAAATATTCAACGCTCTTAACTTTCTAATGTAATGTACTGCAACCACTGAGTTGCTAAGTCAGTGTTTCATAATCTCAAGCAGTTTCAAACATCAAAGCAATCTCTCTTCTTTATCCAAGTTCATTTTTTCCCTAAAAAGCCTCTGTTGTTTTAGTTCTCTACATAAGTGTTCTGCCTCTAAACTATAGAATGCACTTTACTTAAAAGCTAGAACTAGCATCATAGTTCTTTTTTTATTTTTATTTATTTTTATCTATTTAAATTTTTTATTATTATTATTATTTATTTATTTTTTTAAAATATATTTTTAGCATCATAGTTCATACTCCTGGATTTTTAAAAAATTTACCTTGCTCCAACAACAGCAATAGTAATTACTTAGTTTCATATACTATAGCACTTTCAGTTTTTACTTTTACTCATCATATTGCATTATAAATCTTCTTAAAATAAATCCTTCACCATGCAACACACATAGCAGATTAGCATGTGGGCATGCACACACACCATGCACACATACAATGATACATACTACATGTAATGATGTATACACAGCACTTGACACACACACACTCAGTGACACATAGTGACACACACACAGTGACACACCCACACCACACACACACACACACACACTGTGCTTTCCCTTGCTCTGCCCCTAGTTTTCATCCTAATCCTGAGATTCTTTTCAGTTTCTCTTCCTATACACATAATCTCATATATATATTCTATTTTCAGAATATAAAACACTGACAACAAAAACTTACACTGAATCTCGTAGACAGTCTCTTTGGTGGACAGCTGGGCTGAGTGGGATTCCTTGCTGAGATCCAGGGTTCGGACCTTCATAAGGTTTTTGAACCAACCCTTTTTGTTCCTCTCCGGATCCCCATCACTGTCACTCTGGGCACTCATGCATCTGAAATTTGCAGCAAACCTTTAATTAAAATTCTTAGCATCTCAGCTTATTCTGTTTAAGCAAAAATGTGGTTGGATGACTGTGTGTATGTGTGTGTGTGTTATTTATTCTAATTTTATTCTTTTAAAGAGGATACTGGAATAAACACTCATGTGCTTTTTATTCATCCAGTCCCCGTGTGTATGCAGTTTTGTAAATATTGTCATCTGTTCCCACCAGCACACAATGGCCTACTCTTACGAAAAGCAGAACAGGATTTAACATGTGCACAAGATGTTCTGCATGCGTTTGCACATGGGGCCTCGGTTTATAGTCTAATCCGAAAGACTTTTGGGGAGAGTGGAGTCAGCACTGATGTTAACTCCAGGGGGAAAATTCCCTCAAACAGAAATCAAACTCAGGTCGTCAAATTGCTAGCGCAATGTTCTGACCACTAGGCTATCCCATCCCCTGTATCAATGTGTGTGTGTGTGTGTGTGTGTGTGTGTGTGTGTGTGTGTGTGTGTGTGGTGTGTGTGTGTGTGTGTGTGAGTGAGTGAGTATACATGTGTGTGCACCCATAAATCATTAAATGTGTCTCTACGAGCGAATGTGTCACTGAGTGACAGACCTGTATGAATTGAAATCATCTGTGTTTTTATATTTATATTATTCTTTTATATCGAGGATAATGGGATAAGCACTCATGTGCTTTTTTTCATCCAGTCCCCTTGTGTATGCAGTTGTGTAAATATTGTCATCTGTTCCCACCGGCACACGATGGCCTACTCTTACAAAGACCAGAACAGGATTTAACGTGTGGGCAAGATGTTCTGGTGCGTTCGCACACGGGCCTCGGTTTATACTCTCATCCGAAAGACTTTAGGGGAGAGTGGGGAGAGTGGAGTCAGTGTGTCACTGTGTGTGTTGTGTGTGTGTTCGTGCATCAGTTTGTGTGCCTGTTGTCAAATGTTACTTTTATACCAAGCTGCAAGTGTAATGCCTGATCTGTGATAATATTGTATTATATTCATGATCAAATTTCCTTGCAATTCATCAATGCAGTTATAAATGTGACTGGACTTCCTATCTTTAGAGTAAACGCAAAAGCCCTCTCAACACCTAATGAATAGCCTACATCCAAAATGAAACTAAGCCCGACAAGTAATGCCAGGCAGTGCCTGCATGCTTGCTTTTTGGAACTGAAGGTCAAATTCGCCAACCTTCCACGCGCAGGTAAATGCAAAACAAACGAAAGAATGCAACAGATTTTACATGCAATTTCACCCCAGTGCAATCAAACAACACTTCATGGAGCAAACCTTGTGCTGACGGCCCCCTGCCATCCTTGAGTGGATGACAAAAACTTTGCGAACTGTGATGGTAGCCGTCGGCTGAGACCTGCCATTGTTGCCATTTCCAGGGGAGATAACTTTGTCTGCCCTTTTTTTCTGTAAGGTGCTAGGCTAGGCTATAATGCTCCTACCTCAAATTTGGTCCTTGGCGATTTATAAATTATCTATCTATATTATATATCTCCCTTTTATATTATTTTAGTTCTCTGTGGGTTTTTTTTTGTAATTGTCTTTCTGTCCTCGTTTCTTGTCTTTCGTTTGCAACTGATGTCTTTTGTTATTTGGTTTGTTGTTGTTTTTAGAGGCTTTTAAAATAAAATCTTGATGTTATCCCTGATAAGGGTGGGAGCTGCATGTAAAAGATAGCACACGAGTGCTTATTCATTAACCTCGAATTAAAAGAAATTGCCGCAACTTTCTCTTTATAGAATATCATCATCATCACCAATCCAATGATAGTAATGGTTGTCAGGGGTGACATGAGAGACGCACTAGTCTATTTTTCTCTGGGCTGGTCTGTTTTCAATCTTTTAGCCATAGATACATATTATATAAGGATGAACATATTTGTCCCGTTTCTGCAAAAACCCCAAACATGTAGTAGCACGGTCAGACAACTCGGGCGAAGCATCTCAAAACGGGGATATAAATGGTACTACATTTCACAACCACCCAAGGAAACAGAGTGTCGCACAATTCGCAGGTGTGTCTCGATTTAGTAACATGACGCTGCGACAGGGCCCTGATTGCATGGGAGGTAATCTACTTACCACCCCATGACATTATTATTTTAACCTTTCGGATGGGGGGTGGGGGGGGGGGGGGTTGTTTTTACTCCACCCAGGAGAAAAAGAAGAACAACACACATACAACTGTATGATAGTTATGTCGAACATCATCAGACAGGCCACAGATCGCTATGAAAACCTTGCAATAGTCCAGAACAGAAGACAGAAATGGCATTATCATAAGAAGTGAGATCAGACAGCCTTTCAAAGATCATCTTGCAATGCACAGTCCATGGAAGGAGAAAAAGAGGCAGACGAAGAAAGCAATGAGCAGACGACATGACTGAATAAACTGAAAAGAGCTTTGCCGAGACACAGGCATTGGCATATAATCGCCAATATTGGAAGAAGCTGTTGACCTTTTCAATTCAGCGCCTCCACAACCGTTCTTGGTTAATATAAGGAACAAGTGTAATATTTTTTTTCTTCTAGTGTAGCAGCATGCATATCATTTCTGAAGAGCATCTTGATTCCTCATAGCAAAAGAGTTATTGAGCAGATTTTCAACATTTCTGCACAACACTTCCAGCATACGTACATGGTTTAGGCTACATACTTCAAACAGCCATTTGACAGAGTCAGGTATGATTCACTTTGGACCGCAAGTGCTGAAGAAATCCAGCACCAAGCAGAAGCCACTCAACAACTTTGTTCCACCCAAAAGAGACCTGCCACCATGGCGAAGTGGTTAGTGCCTTGGGTAACGGACTGACAAGGTCGCAGGTTAGTATCCCATTAAATTCATAGGTTATATATATATATATATATATATATATATATATATATATATATATATATATATATATATATATATATATAATATATATATAATTTTAAAAAAAAAAAAAATTTTTTTATACTCCAGCGGCTCCTACTCAGTGGGATTTTAGTATGAACCGATTGGGAAAACAGGGACCACACAGTCGAGTTTCTTCCATTTTAGGTTGCAATTTTGAGAGAGCTGCTCAAAATCACATGCCTCTCGAACTTGGTTGACGCCAGGATATATTATGACGGTAAGTGTGTAGAGTTCAGCCTTGTCAAGTAGTCTCGAAGCAGATGCACTTCCACAGTAGCATCACTTCATCATCCTCATCATCACTAATCATCATGCAGTAAAAGAAAATGGTCTCTGATTCGGTGGCACCTCGGTTGCCCTGGTCTCCTGATGACCCCAGTTTCAGTTTTTATGACCTCCTGTGCTTTTGTAGTGATTCTAAAGCCTTTGGGTTGGCAGATCATAGGAGAAGAATTGCGAGGAAGAAGAAGAATTGCGAGAAGGAAGAAGAAGAAGAATTCCGAAGAAGAATTTCGAAGAAGAATTCCGAAAGAAGAAGAAGAAGAAGATTTACGAAGAAGAATTGTAAAGAAGAAGAATTGCAAAGAAGAATTGCGAAAAGGAATTGCGAAGAAGAACTGCGAAGAAGAAGAATTAAAAAAAAAACGGCGAAGAAGAATTACGAAGAAGGAGAATTCCGAAGAAGAGGAATTGCGAAGAAGAAGAAAAATTGCGAAGGAATTGCGAAGAAGAAGAATGCCAAGAAGAAAAAGAATACGGAGAAGAATGCGAAGAGAAAGCAAAGAAGAAAGCAAGAAGAAGAAGAAGAAGAAGAAGAAGAAGAAGAAGAAGAAGAGAAGAAGAAGAACTGCGAAGAGGAAGAAGGAGAATTGTCGAGAAGAAGAAGAAGAATTGCAAAGAAGAAGAACTGCGAAAAATTGCGAGGAAGAATTGTGAGGAAAATTGCGAAGAACAGGAAGAAGAAGTGCAAAGAAAAAGAAGTGCAAAGAAGAATGAGAAGAAGACACAAGTTTTCCAGATGAGACTGTACTTTAACCACTACAAAAGCCTCACTTTTCAGAGATGACTATTGAGTCAGTGATGTCATGTGGTATGGATGCCAGGGACACGCCCAATATACAGTCTGGAACTTTATGAGGGATATATATAATATATATATATATATATATATATATATATATATATATATATATATATATATATATATATATATATATATATATAAGCGAAAGTAGAACAACCAACATATAGAATTATGTGTTCCCCAATATTTCGGCTTTCGCCTTCATGGGGGGGGGGGGGGGGGGGGATATTGTAATGACATGATGGAAGTAGGTAAATTTCAACTATAGATCATTGTGAAACTGTGTTATGACATCTCAACTTAAACGCCATACTGAGACGAGAGAGAGAGAACAGACCTTACGTAGGACAATTAAGGTCAAATAGATGTAGTGAATTTTTTTGTTTTTTGTTGCTTTTTTGGTTTTTGTTTAGGTCATACAGTTAAGTTCACACACACACACACACACACACACACCACAACACACACACACACCACACACACACACACACACACACACACACACACACACACACACACACACAACACACACACACACACACACACACACACACACACACACACACACACAACACACACTTTATATAAGTGTGAATATTTGAGGAAAAAATATATAAATATCAGTAAAAAAAAAAAAAAAAAAAAGAAAGTGGAAGAAAACAAGTGCAGGGAGCAAATTACACCTCCATCATCATCGCGAGAATGCTATTCCAGGAAAGAAACCCCCACAACTAAACCAACAACACCCCCAACCAACCAACCAACCAACACCAACCAACCAACCAACCAACCAACCAACCAACCAACCAACCAACCAACCAACCAGAACAACAAACAAAAAGACAACAGACTCAAGCAACCAAACTTATTTACAAAACCCCCCCACTCTTTATTTTTTTTTATCAAACATGGATGCATTTGAGACTTTGTGTAATCAGGACCATCAGATTTTTGCCCGACCTGACACCTTGCTTTCTAGTCCTGGATGAGTGAGTCACCGTGGTAATGGAGAGAGACGAGAGAGAGAAGGAGAGAGAGAGAGAAGAGACGAGAGAGAGAGTGAGAGAGAGAGAGAGAGAGAGAGAGAGAGAGAGAGACAGACAGACAGACAGACAGACAGACAGACAGACAGACAGACAGACAGACAGACAGACGTGGAGAGAGAGAGAGAGAGAGAGAGAGAGAGAGAGAGAGAGAGAGAGAGAGAGAGAGAGAGAGAGAGAGAGAGAGAGAGAGAAGACAGACAGAAGACAGACAGACAGGACAGAAGACAAGACAACAAGACACGACGAGACGACGAGACAGACAGAAAGAGAAAGACAGACAGACAGACAGACAGACAGACGACAGCAGACAGAGCCCTGAGAGAGAGAGAAGAGACAGAGAGAGACAGAGCAGACAGACGACTAGACGACGAAGAAGAGAGAAGACAGAGACAGAGAGAGACAAGACAGACAGAAGACAGACAGACAGACAGACAGACAGACAGAAGATGGAGAGAGAGAGAGAGAGAGAGAGAGAGAGAGAGAGAGAGAGAGAGAGAGAGAGAGAGAGAGAGAGAGAGAGAGAGAGAGAGAGAGAGAGAGACAGAGACAGAGACAGAGACAGCAGACGGACAGAAGACAGACAGACAGACAGAAGACTGGAGAGAGAGAGAGAGAGAGAGAGAGAGAGAGAGAGAGAGAGAGAGAGAGAGAGAGAGACAGACAGAGACAGAGACAGACAGACAGACAGACAGACAGACAGACAGACAGACAGACAGACAGACGAAGACTGGAGAGAGAGAGAGAGAGAGAGAGAGAGAGAGAGAGAAGAGAGCGAGAGAGAAAGAGCAGAGACAGAGAAGAGAGAGAGAGAGAGGAGAGAGAGAGGAGGAGAGAGGAAGAGAGAGAGAGAGAGAGAGAGAGAGAGAGAGAGAGAACACACACACACACACACACACACACACACACACACACACACACACACACACACACACACACACACCACACACACACACACACACACACAAGACAGACACACACACACACAGAGACACCCATAATAATTCGTAATCTGCAAATCTCCACTCTCCTCCCATTTCTCTCTCACCCTTCTCAGCACCAACCCCCTCCCCCCTCCCCCCAACCACCACCACCACCAACCACCATCCCTTCTCTGCCACCTCCCAAACCTAACTGCAGTCCACCCCCACCCTACATCTCCACCCCCAACTCTCCACCCCCCCACCCACCCACCAAACCCCCGCTCTCTCTTCCTTTTTTGCCCACACTAGCCTAAAAGAGCCAGGCTTCGTGTGGTGCCAGACTTGTACGGTCTCAGTCTCCTTTCGCTATTCTCCCCGTGCGTGCAGTGGAAGGCAGCGCCTGCTAGACTGGCCCTGGCAGCATCTAGGCCTAGGCCTATCTAGAGCGACAGACACAGGTCTTGCCTAGCCTCTATAATATTCGTTATTCCTGTACAGTTTTCTTTCTCAAGGTAGGCCTAATGTCATTTGTGAGTGTGTGTCTGTGCGTTTCTGGAACGGTCGTTGGAGAGTGAGTGGGAGTGCGAGTGTGTGAATTGACGTTGGCAGTGTGGGTTTTGTGATGTCGCGTTTGTGTCGCGTTGGGGTTGTGTCGTGTTGGAGTGGTGTTTGGTGTGGTGTGGTGTGGTGTGGTGTGGTGTGGTGTGAGTGGTGTGGTGTGGTGTGGTGTGGTGTAGTGTGGTGTGTTGTGTTGTGTTGTGTTGTGTTGTGGTGTGGTGTGGTGTAGTGTA
>CM060342.1:29658675-29663675 GCA_030674155.1 Stramonita haemastoma
TGCTTTTTTACATCCAGTCCCCTGTGTATGCACTTTTGTAAATGTCATCTGTTCCACCGGCACACGATGGCCTACTCTTACGAAAAGCGGAACAGGATTTAACATGTGGGCAAGAGAGAGAGAGAGAGAGAGAGAGAGGAGAGAGAGAGAGAGAGAGAGAGAGAGAGAGAGAGGAGAGAGAGAGAGAGAGAGAGAGAGAGAGAGAGAGAGACAGACAGACAGACAGACAGACAGACAGACAGACAGACAGACAGACAGACAGAGAGAAAGAGAGGGAACCACAGACAGACGGAAAGGGAGAGGCTGGTAGGCCTGCTGGTTGTTGTTTTAAACATTGCTCTCTAACAGCACACACAGCTGAAGTACCTGGGCGTAGAGATGACTCATGATGTAAAGCAGTGAAGGGAAGTAATCAGCATGGAAGAGTTAATTCCCTTGATTAATTAGTTTTCTGGGTTTCTTTTTTTTTTCTCATCTTTTTATTAGAGAGTTTTTTTTCCCACATATTTCTGCGACCTGAAAGAAATGTACCATGTCAATCTGCCATGCCCTTTTGGTTGATTCAACAGGACTTATAAAGGACTAATCAGCATTTAAAAAGACCTGGTGATATTTTAAAAGGACCTACTTTTAGGGGGGGGGAGGGAGAGGGACACACACAGACAGACAGAGAGAGAGAGAGAGAGAGAGAGGAGAGGAGGAGGGACGGAGAGGGGGGGGGGGGGGGGGGGGGGGGGGAGAGAGGGAACACACACACACGACAGAGACAGAGAGAGATAGAGCGCGAGCGAGCGAGCGAGCGCAAAAAGGAACTTCAATGGCTTCCTGTCAAATTTCACTACCAGTACAAAGAATGCCTAATGGCTTACCTCCACCTTATTTATCGGAGTCACTGTACTCGCACAAACTTTTTATTTTCTCAGACTCCTTATTATTCTTCAGTTGAAAGGCTGTAAAAAATTCTCTCCGGCGCCATGCGAAGACAGCGTGTAAATGGCTCTCAGGTCTACTGCATGTAGCCTTTGCCATGTAGGCCTAAGCTGGCCTCTCTACTGAACACGCCTAGTCTGCTTTTACAACCCATCTGTAGACATTTATTTCCTAGAGAAAGATTTTGAAGGTTAATGGATGGGCGTATGTACTTGGGATATGTGCTCGTTCCTTCGGGTATTTTTGTGTTTTGTTTTGATTTAACGTCTTTTCATTTTTAATTAGTGATATTATATTAGGCGAAGGAAGGCAGATTGGGGGACATGAAGGAGAAAAGCAGATGTTTGTGTGTGACTGAAAGTTTGTGTTTTTTTGTTTTTGTTTTGTCATTTGTATAGTGTGTGTGTGTGCGTGCATGTGTGCGTGCGTGCGTGCGTGCGTGGTGTTGTGTGTGTGTTGTGGTGTTTGTGTGTGTGTGTGTGTGTGTTGTGTGTGTGTGTGTGTGTGTGTGTGTGTGTGACTTTCTTTGATTTAACGTCTGTTCACTCGAAGTGATATTAGATGTGTGTGTGTGTGTGTGTGTGTGTGTGTGTGTGTGTGTGTGTGTGTGTGTGTGTGTGTGTGTGTGTGTGTGTGTGTGTGTGTGTGTGTGTGTGTGTGTGTTACTGTCATTAGGTAAATTTATGCGTTTGGGTAGAAAATGTGAGCAAAGCGCATGGAGTTGATAATGCAGGATTTTGTGCTTTAAAGCAATTTATTGTTATTATCATCATAATCATCATCGTCATCCTCCTCTTCCTTCTTCTCCTCCTCAATATCATCATCATCATCATCATCATCATCATCATCATCATCATCATCATCATCATCATCATCATCATCATCATCATCATCATCAGTAGTAGTAGTAGTAGTAGTAGTAGTAGTAGTAGTAGTAGTAGTAGTAGTAGTAGTAGTAGTAGTAGTAGTAGAGCATACGATTTGCCTACTATATCATCATCATCATCATCACCTCACCATCACCATCATCAATCATCATCATCATCATCATCATCATCATCATCACATCATCATCATCACACCACCACCACCACCACCACCACCACCACCACCACCACCATCGTCATCGTCATCATCATCATCATCATCATCATCATCATCATCATCATCATCATCATCATCATCATCATCATCATCATCGATGCATACACGCATGCAAGAAAAACAACAACAACAACATCAAATTAAAGATTCACTAACTCATACCAGACTTCAAGTAGGTTGCAGGGCTTCAAACACAAAATAACATACCAGACATGCACACACCCTGTTTACTGACCCCACGTTTTGCACAGACCCATGGAAGCCCTCTTCCCATGGGGTACCCTTTTCCTTTAAACTCCAGAATCTAACGGTTCTGGCTTGTCCATCCCAGATGGTTTATTCCTTTTTTAAAAGTGTATTCTTCTATATCGAGGATAATGGAATACGCACTCATCTACTTTTTACATCCAATCCCCGTGTATATACATTTTTGTAAATTTTGTCATCTGCTCCCACCGGCACACAATTATCTACTAGTAGGCTATTTCGAAAAGTGGAAAAAGGATTTAACGTATGCGCAAGATGTTCTGCGTGCATTCGCACACAGGGCCTTGGTTTATAGTCTCATCCGAAGGACTTTTGGGGGGAGTGGAGTCTGCACTGATGTTAACTCCGGGGAAAAAAACGATAGCACCAGGACTACCAAGGCTACTAGTCTGGGTATGACGTCTGTAGTCACTTTGAAGCAGGTGAAAACGGGGTGACAGTGACGGGCAAAGAGGGTGCGCAGGTGGGAAAATAACTGCTGGGCAAAAAATTAATGCAGGTTTTTTTCCATAGAGCATAGAATAGGTCTATCCTGCTGGGGTGGAGTGGAGTGGAGTGGAGTGGAGTGGAGTGGGAGTGGGGAGGAGAGAGAGAGAGAGAGAGAGAGAGAGAGGAGAGAGAGAGAGAGAGGAGAGAGAGAGAGAGGAGAGAGAGAGAGAGAGAGAGAGAGAGAGAGAGAGAGAGAGAGGCTGGTTGTGTTTGGGTCTACTAAAGTTGTCTTAGGGATTCTTTCCACCGTGATTTTCATAAAAAAAATTCTAAATGTATGCATTTTGAAACAGAGCAACTGGTTGTGACATCATGTTTCCATACAATGTTTTAATTAAAACAGTCATATCGAACTTTCTCACGTTAAAGAAAGCAGAACTGAGACGGATTGTTGATTAATGATTTACAGTATAGTTCCCGGTTTTTGTTGTTGAATGTTTTCTTCCAGAGACCGTTTGAAACATGCATAGCAGTTGTAAACTATTGAAAGTGCATTCTATGCAAATTTCAGAAACTATTTAGTTTATCTGTGGTGTTCATTCCCCGAAATCAGAATGCGGCTACCTTGATGGAGGGTAAACAGTTACACACGCAAAATCTCACTTCAGAGTTCAAGTCGAGGAACGAAAAAGAAATATGCCGTAGTGTAGTGTAGTGTAGTGTAGTGTAGTGTAGTGTAGTGTAGTGGAGTGGAGTGGAGTGGAGTGGAGTGGAGTGGAGTGGAGTGGAGTGGAGTGGGTGGCGTGGCGTGGCGTGGCGTGGCGTGGCGTGGCGTGGCGTGGCGTGGCGTGTGGTGTGGTGTGGTGTGGTGTGGTGTGGTGTGGTGTGGTGTGGTGTGGTGTGGTGTGGTGTGGTGTGGTGTAGTGTAGTGTAGTGTAGTGTAGTGTAGTGTCATGTAATGGTACATTATATCATTATTGTTGGCATACATAACATTTTATCTATATTATTTTCCTTTGTGTTGTTTATTGCACTCTTGCGTTAGAGTTTTGCTTTATTATGTTGCTTTGTGTTGTGTTGTATTGTATTGTGTTATGCTGTATTGTATTTTGGCACTCTGTCCTTTCACACTGTATATTCTATAGCATTGCTTATTGTACATTACATAAAGCTAGATGAAGAAAGCATGTAAACGCTTAAAATATTATGTAACCCTTGAAAAATCAAGACCATTTTTTTCATTAATTCATTCATTATTCATTCATTCATTCATTCATTCATTCATTCATTCATTCTCTGACCAAAAATCCATACGGAATATACAGCATCAATCATCTATAACGCGTTGTAATGACCCTTCACCGTTTCACCACTAACTTGTCTCTCTTTCTCTCTCCACAGCTCAAGACGAAACCCTTGAAGCTCCGTTATCCTTCAAGAGCCCACAATTTTGCCAGACAAATAAATACACAAGACTTTCCACTGAACCATTAAGTGGGAAAACACTCCAACCCTGACAAAGAAACTACCCAAGAAAGAATAAGAAGAGTTTATCTTCACCCTCTTTCTGACCCCCAAGCCAAAACAAATAACCCCCAACGAACCAAGATTTCCCACCCCCCTCACCACCTCCCACCTTAACCAGCCCCCTTCCACCCCCACAACACCCCCTGAACACCAAGCGGGCACCATGAAGGACACTGGAATGAAGGAAAGACTGAAGGTGGAAGAACTGGAGGAAAACAGGGAAGAGCTGAAGGAAGTGGCAGAGGACGTGTTTCCTGTTATCGTCTTCGCTGCGGTCCTGTCAGGAGCTCTCCTCTTCCTGTTCCTGTTGCGTCTCTACATTCGCTGGGGTGTGACCTGCCCCAGTCGAAATCGCATGGATGGCAAAACTGTTATCGTGACAGGTGAGAGGTGTGGTGTTGTCTTGGGGGTGGTGAAATTTTTGTTGTTGTTTGGACTTAGTTTTTTTGGTGTGTAGCATAACATGTTTGATGTCATGTGTTACAGAGTTCTAAACAATGTATGAAATGTGTAGATTAATTTGTAGGTTATAGAGTATGTGAATCAAGGACTTGGTTTGCACCATGCCGTATACACCTCAGAATTCAATGAGTTACAGTCACTTTTTTACATATATAATGATACTGTGTTATTTGCCATATTAAGAGTTCCCAACTTCAGTAGAAAGATACAAACTGAAGTGGTAGGCTCACCTCATATGAACATCTGGACTGGCTTAGACCGCCCTACAGGGAACAGTACAA
>CM060342.1:29676175-29678170 GCA_030674155.1 Stramonita haemastoma
ATAAGTTAAAAGTAAGAAATAGAAAGAAAATTCTATTGTGCTCGTGGCGGAAAAAACGACAGGTAAACACTTTCTCATCCGATAGTAAGGGGAAAAGAGAAAGAAGAAAAAAAGAAAAGAGGAAGGAAGAAAAAAAGAAACAGGGGAAGGGACAACAGAAGGGAAGACAACAACAGACAACAGAAGAAGAAGAAAAAAGAAGAAAAAAAAAGAAGAGGAAGGAGAGCTTTTTTAAAGGCTATCTCACATTTTTTTTTTTTTTTTTTCGTTTCGGTAAGTGGGGTTTTAAAAGTAGTTTTTGTGTTATGCCCCTTTTTTGCCAACCCAAAGGGGTTCACAGAAAATGAATTCAGGGGGGGGGTTTGCATTTTTTTTTCTTTTCCTTTCTTTTGTTTTGGTTTGTTTTTGTTGTTTTGGTTTTTTAACAAAAAAAAAAGAAAAAAGAAAAAGAAAGAAAGGAAAAAAGAAGGAGAGAGAAAGAAAGAAAAAAAAGAAAGAGAGAAGGGGAGAAGGAGAGAGAGAGAGAAGAGAGAAAAGGGGAGAGAAAAGGGAGAGAGAGGAGAGAGAGAGAGAGAGACAGACAAAACAGACAGACAGAAAACCAGACAGACAAAGACAGACAGACAGACAGCCCAACAGACAGACAGACAGAGACAGAGACAGAGAGACAGACCCCACAGTCAGCCCCGGCCAGTCAGAACACAGACAGACACATAGACAGACACAAAGACCGAAAAAGGGAGATAGAGAAGGGGGGGAAACTCAGAAAGACAACGGGACAGAACCGACAGACAGCCCAAAAAGAGACAGACAGACAGACAAATGAGCCCGGACGGACAGACAGACAGACAGACAAAACAGACGAATGAGGGACGGACAGACAGACAGCCAACAGACAGACTGACAACAAAACAGAAAGACATACGGACAGACAGAGAGACATAGAAAATAACCCCTAACACACGGGACTGAAAACAAAAAACCTGGGCGACACAAAAAATTTTTTCTTTTTGAGGGCAGAAAGGGGCGCTTACGCCCAAAAAATATTTAAAAATTCTTTCCCTCACAAAAAAAAAAAAAAAAACAAAATTTAAAAACAACAAGGGAATTTGGGGGCCCGGGTGGGGAGGGGGAAAAAAGGGAGCTTGTTTTAAGAACACAAGATGAAAAAACAAACGATCAAAAAAATTTGGGGAAATTTAAACCAAAAAGCAACAACAACAACAAAAGAAAAGTGGAACATAAAGTTTAAATTTTTTAAAAGTTTAGTGGAAGAAAGCCACCTGGTTGTAAAAGCAAAACAAAAAAGAACAAAAAAAAATTCAAAAAGAAGAACACCCCCCCCCCACCCAAAAAAAAAAAGCCAAAAAAAGGAGGGGTGGGGGGAGGAAAAGGGGAAAGGGAACCAAAAGGGAAAAAAATTTGGAAAGGGGGTGTCTAAAAATGTTTTTTCGTCTGCAAAGTTAGAAAAAACCTAACGGGGTTTGAAATTTCTTATAACAAAGTTTTATTAAGTTTTTTATAAAAATCATCAAACAAAACATCATCAACAACATCATCATCATCATCATCAACATCATCATCATCATCATCATCAAACATCATCATCATACAACAACTTTAACTTCGTCTTTACTTCATCATTGATCCCCTCCCCCCCTTTTCCCCCTCCCCTCCCCCCTCGCCCCTCAAACATCATCATCATCATCATCATCAACATCCCTCATCAAACATCATCCCTCAACCCTCATCAACATCAAACAACATTTTTCTTCTTCTTCTTTTTCCCTTTTTCCCTTTTTTCTTCTTCTTCTCTTCTTCTTCCTTTTTTCTTCCCTTTTTCTTCTTTCTTCTTCTTCTTCTTCTTCTTCTTTTTTCCCTATAATATACATCCCTATAAAAATATATATATATATATAAAAATAATATATATATATAAAAATATATATATATAAAATTTTAAAATATATATAATTAAAAATAAAAAATATATAA
>CM060342.1:29688270-29691028 GCA_030674155.1 Stramonita haemastoma
TTGATGTTGGGTCTTTTGTTAATGTTAGGTTGTTTGGGGGGGGGGGGGGGGTTGTTTGGGCTTTTTTTTTAGGGGGGGGGGTGCTTTTTGTGCTTTCCCTTTATCTCTTTTGTTGCATGGGCTTGTTACATTTTCTCCTATTTTGTGGCACTGTGTGGTAGGTAACCCGTGAGAATGTCTGTTTATCTGTCTGTGGTGGGTTTTTTTTTTAATGTTCTTTTCTTTTTTCTCTCTCTTCGTCTCTGACTCTGTCTTCCATCTCTTTGCCTTGGTCAATGTGGCATGTGCGCGCATGACTGTCATATAGGTATGTATTCTGTATATATATAATATATATATATATATATATATATATATAATATATATATAATATATATATATATATATATATATATATATATATATATATATATATGTATATATATATACGAGAAGAAGAAGAAGAAGAAGAAGAAGAAGAAGAAGAAGAAGAAGAAGAAGAAGAAGAAGAAGAAGAAGAAGAAGAAGAAGAAGAAGAAGAAGAAGAAGCAGATGATGATGATGATGATGATGATGATGATGATGATGATGATGATGATGATGATGATGATGATGATGATGATGGATGGCGAGGAGGAGGAGGAGGAGGAGAATGAGGAGGAGGAGGATCAATGATGAATGAGAGAAGATGAAGATGATGATGATGATGATGATGATGATGATGATGATGTGATGATGATGAGATGATGATGATGATGAATGATGATGATTGATGAAACTTAATGAATACTTCTGTTATAAGAACTTCAAACCCCGTTATGTTATTCTAACTTTGCAGACGCAAAAACATTTTTAGATCACGCCATCCTAATTGTTTTCCTTTGCTTCCTTCCCTCTTCCTACCCCCACCCCTCCTCTTTTGGCTTTTTTTTCGGGTGGGGGAGGTGTTCTTCTTTTTGAAATTTTTTTTTAGTTCTTTTTTGTTTGCATTACAACCAGGTGGCTTTCTTCCACTGACGTTGAAATTACGTATGTTCCACATCTTTTGTTGTTGTTGTTGCTATTGGTTAATTTCTCCCGAATTTGTTTGATCGTTTGTTTATCATCTTGTGTTCTTCAACAAGCTCCCATATCCCCATCCCCACCCGACCCCACTTCCCTTGTTGTTTAATTTAGTTTAGTTTTTATTTTTGTGAGGGAAAGAATTTCAACTATTTCTTGTCGTAAGCGCCCTACTGCCATCAATGAAAACATTCTTTGTGTCGCTGGTTTATGTCTGTCAGTCTGTGTGTTAGATTATATTCTATGTCTCTCTGTCTGTCCGTATGTCTTTCTGTCTGTCTGTCAGTCTGTCTGTCTGTCTGTCTTCTGTCTGTCTGTCTGTCTGTCCGTCCGTCATTCTGTCTGTTTGTCTGTCTGTCTGTCTGTCCGTCCGTCATTCTGTCTGTCTGTCTGTCCGTCATTTCTGTCTGTCTGTCTGTCTGTCTGTCTGTCTTTCTGAGTGCCCCTCTCTTCTCTCTCTTCTCGGTCTTTGTGTCTGTCTATGTGTCTGTCTGTGTGTCTGACTGCGTGTCTGACTGTGTGTCTGTCTCTCTGTCTCTGTCTCTGTCTGTCTGTCTGTCTGTCTGTCTGTCTGTCTGTCTGTCTGTCTGTCTGTCTGTCTGTCTGTCTGTCTTCTCTCTCTCTCTCTCTCTCTCTCTCTCTCTCTCTCTCCTCTCTCTCTCTCTCTCTCTCTCTCTTCTCTCTCTCTCTCTCTCTCTCTTCTTCTTCTTATCTTTCTTTCTTCTCACTGACTGACGTTTATTGAAGCGACATTTCTGTCTCTTTTTCTTTCTTTTTTTTTGTATTAAGAGCTTTCACAACAGTACATTATATTGAATAATCCAAACATAAGCAAAGGAAAGAAGAAATGAATGTCAAACATCCCTGAATTCGGGATGCTGTGACCTTTGGGTTGGGCAAAAGCAGTCGCATAACACAGAAATCTCATCATTGGTGAACCTCGGAGCTCTACCAGAGGAACGAAAAAAAAAAAAAAAAGGGCAGTGAGATAAGCACGTTAAATGTAAGAAAAACACACCATACCAGTGCTTATCTGTTATCAACTTCCCCCGCTGGGGGGTGCCGGGGGGGGGGGGGGGGGGGCTGTCAGTATAAATAGCATCTCCACCTCCTGGAAATTCATGCGCTAGGAATTCCCTCTTTTTATTTTTTTGGGGGGGAAAGAAATTTTTTTCTATTTCTTGTGTAAAAACCCCCTACTGCCATTTAATAAAACATTCTTTGGTCGCTGGGGTTTTTTTCTGTAAATCTGTGTGTTAAAATTTTAAATTTTAAAATTTTTTTGCCCGTTTTTGGCCCTTTTTGTTTGCTGTCAGGGCTGTCTGCGTCCCTTCTTTTGGCCCTCTTCTGTCTGTTTGTCTGTCTGTTGTCGTTTCCCTCCGTCTTTTGTCTGTCTGTCTGTCCGTCATTTCTGGGTTTTTGTCTGTTGGGTTTTCTGTCATCTGAGTGCCCCCCCCCCCTCTATCTCTTTTTCGGTCTTTGTGTTTCTATGTGTCGTCTGTTTTGTTGATGGGGTTGGGCCCCCCCGGCGTCCTCGTTTGCTTTGTCTGTTTCTGTCTCTGTCCCGTTGTCTGTCTGTCTGTCTGTCTGTTGTCTGTTGTCCCCGTCGGGCTGGGCCCCTTTTTCCCTTTTCTTCTTCTCTTTTCCCCCCTCCCTTTCCCCTCTCTCCTCTCTTCTCTCTCTCTTCCTCTCTTTTTTTTTCTTTCTTTTTTTCTCT
>CM060342.1:29691128-29696128 GCA_030674155.1 Stramonita haemastoma
TGTCTGTCTGTCTGTCTGTCTTCTGTCTGCTGTCTGTCTCTCTCACTCTCTCTCTCTCTCTCTCTCTCTCTCTCTCTCTCTCTCTCTTTTCTCTCTCTCTCTCTCTCTCTCTCTCTCTCTCTCTCTCTTCTCTCTCTCTCTCTCTCTCTCGCCCCCCCCCCCTTCTGTCTCACCTTCTTCTCTCTCACCATCCCCCCCATACACATATACAGGTGGAAAACTACTCAATGTCACTAATTCTCACCGACAGCTCTCTCTCCCCCACTCTCTCCCTCCCTACACACCACACACACACACACACACACACACACACACACACACACAAACACAAACACAAACACACGCACGCACACACACATACACATACACACACACACACACACACACTCTCTCTCTCTATTTCTGCTGGTCGGTCTGTCTATCTGTCTGTCTCGTCTCTCTCTGTGTCTCCTCCTTCTCTCTCTCTCCTCTCATTCACTACCTCACTACACTACACTCACTCAAACACTATACACTACACTACACTACACTACACTACACTACACTCACTACACTACACTACACATACACTACACACACTACACACACACACACACACACACACAACACACACACACACACACACACACACACACACACAACACACACACACTACACACACACACACACTACACCTACACTACACATACACACACTACACTACACACACACTACACACACCTCTACCCCCCCCCCCCACACACACACACACCCCCCCTACCCCCCCCCTACCCCCCCCTCCACACACACACACACACACACAGAGTACCTCCCATCCTTCCCCACTTCAAAGACCACAACCTATCTTTTTTTTGCCTTTCCTTCATGGAACCGTTGACTGACCTATAGCGTTAATGACTCGTTCTTTCCTCCGCTACACACCTGCCTCTCCTCTGTTTTACTGCCTGTGTTACGGGGCATGAAAAAGGGTGGGGGGTGGGGGTAGGGGGTGGAAGTGGGGGGGGGGGGTGGGGGTGGGTGGGGGTCAGTGTGGACAGGTATACAGGCCGTTATAAACGGGTTTACCTTACCTTGGGGGTGGTGCTGATGATACATTGATGAGAGCCTAAGTGGTCGGCCACTTTTACAATACTCGCATATAGCTCAAAGCATTTGAGTAAGGTTTCTGGCATTTTTTGAGTTTTGGGTTGCCGTGTTTTCTTATTCTTAAATAAATAAAAAAAATTGTGACGCTCCACCACATAAGGAGTCACATTGCACCAGAGGTCTTTTAAAAAAAAAAGTTATTGACATGCTATTAATTTACTATGAAATGGCTATACAATAAAAAAAAACAAAAAAACAGACTGAAAATCGAACAATGCTATCAAAAGTTATTATAAATTGAAATGATAGACTGCAGGAAATGTCGAAATGAGAAAACACACTTTTAGCATACTAATAGGTGGTCAGAATGAGGGCTTCGCTATTTTCAAAGCATGTTTAAAGGCAAAAGGAAACAGAATTATGCCTTGATATTTCGTTACAAGGTAAAATAAGTGCTATAGTTTTATAATCAATCACAATCTCAAAATCGACGACCTGTCCCCCACCTGCCTTAATTGGCCCCTAGCAAAAAGTGGATTAGGTACTAAGCGACTCATTTTGTGTTGTGGAGCGTCACCTTTATATTTTTATTACATTATTCATTCTTTTATTTCGAGAATAATGGAATAAGCACTCATGTGCTTTTTTTACATCCAGTCCCCGTGTGCATGCGGTTTTGTAAATTTTGTCATCTGTTCCCATCAGCACACAAGGGCCTACTCTTGCGAAAAACGGAACAGGACTTAACATGTGCGCAAAATGTTTTTTGTTCTCGTTCTTGGAGTGATGAAGTGGTAGGGTTGAGATTTGAGGTAGGGAGTGAGGGGTTAGGATGGAGGGCGGGGCGGGGGTGGGAAGGGGGTTGGTTGAGGGTTAGGTAGGCTTGTAGAAAGAGGATGGAACTCATGATCTGATGGTAATAGTCAATAATAGACTTTCAAGCCATGAATCCACCG
Organism: Stramonita haemastoma; assembly: GCA_030674155.1. NCBI lineage: Eukaryota > Metazoa > Mollusca > Gastropoda > Neogastropoda > Muricidae > Stramonita > Stramonita haemastoma. The sequence goes on from CM060342.1 coordinate 29,693,171, forward strand.
TACTACCCACTATGCTACAGTGCTCATGCCTCCTCCTGCATTATCTAAAAAAAGTGTTTTTTGTTTTGATGTTTTGTTTTTATAAAAACTTTTATACTTACTTCCCTAACAACAACGCGATAAAAACAAAACCACCCCCTAAACCAGATTTTATCAGGGACATTCTCATGTCATGGGCGGGAGTTACATCGGATAAACTCTTATTGCAATCCCCCCAAAAAAACAAACAAACAAACAACAACAACAAACAAACAGAAAAACCCCAACAACTGCGACCTCATATAATCATCCCATTTAAAAGACTGGCACCCATGCCGGCTTATGGTGCAGTCAATTGGGTAAAAGCTGCACTTTGGCCTCAGATAGGATTCAAACCCCGAGGACTCGTGCTTTGCAGATGGTGCATTACCATGAGACCACAGATCTGGCCGCCAAGATGGCTTAGCTGTTTGAGTAACAAACCTTTCCTGAGAGTAACCAATCTTTTCTAAGAGTAACCAACCTTTCCTGAGAGTAACCAACCTTTCCTGAAAGTAACCGACCTTTCTGAAAATGACCAACCTTCCCTGAGAGTAACCAACCTTTTTTAAGAGTAACTATTCTTTCCCGAGAGTAACCAACCTTTTATGACAGTAACCAACCTTTTATGACAGTAACCAACCTTTCCTGTCCTAAAAGTAACGAATTTTTCCTAGCCGTAAACCAACCTTCCTAGGAACACCATTTTCCAAATATCCTTCTAACCCCCCTGGGCACAGTTGGGGAAATAGATTTGTTCGGGGTTAGATTAGAAAAAAGAGGAAACATAAATTTTTTCCAGGGGGGGTAAAAGGGTTAAATAAATGAAAGAGGAAAAAAAAAGGGGAACAAAGAACAATGGTCGAGGAAGGATGGGGGGGGGAAAGGGAAGGAGAGAGAGAGAGGGGGAAGGGGAGAGAGAGGAAGGGGGAAAGAGAGAAAAAAGAGGGGGGGAGGGGGAGAAAAAAAAAAAAAGAAAAAGAGGAAGAAAAGAGAGAGAAGAAGAAAAAGACAGAACAACAGACAAGAAAAAAAAAAACAAAAAAAACCAAAAGGAAAAACAACAAAACGACAACAAAGAAAAACAGCAGACCACACAAAAACACACACACACACCAACCACCACACCACAAAACAACAACAAAGACACCCAAACCCCCCAAAAAAAGGGGGGGAAGAGAATTCCCTTTTAAAAAATTTAATAAACATAAGAAGCAGGGGGACGCAATAAGGGGTCCCCGGGGGGAGAAATATGTCCCGGGGTGGGGGGGGGGAAGGGGGGGGGGGAAAGCATTGGTGGGGGCATAATACTTAATTTAAAAAAAAAAAAAAAAAAAGGGAAAAAAAAAAATTTGAAAGGGTGGTGAAGGGGTGTAAAATAAAAAAAAAAAAAAAAAAAAAGGGGGAAGGGGACAAAAAAGGACGGGGGGGGGGGGTGGTTATCTAAAAGTTGCTTTAATTTTGGGGGTTCAGATTGTACCCCAAAAAAAAAGCCCAGTTAAGGGGGTTCCCTTCCCCCGGGGGTTTAAAACTTTTTCTACCCCAAAAAAAACCCCCAAAATTAAAATTTTTTCCCCAGGGTTTTTTGAAAAAAACCCTTTGTAAAATTTTAAAAAAGTTCTTTTTGAAAAAGTAGGGCCAAAATTTTGGGAAAAAGGGGGGGGAAAGGGGAAAAAAATTTTTTTTTTTTTTGTATTTTGGAGCCCCCATGTATTTCCCCCAAAAAAAAGAACTTTTTGTTGGGGGGGGGGGGGGGGGGGGGGGGGGGGGGGGGGGGGGGGGGGGGGGGGGGGGGGGTTTTGGGGAAAAAAAATTTTAAGGGGAAAGAATTGACAGGGGGGAAAAAAAAAAAAAAAAAAAAGAAAATTTTTAAAAGGTTGGGGTTTTTGGAGGGGAGGGGGGCCCCTTTTTTTGCTTTTTTTTTTTTTTTTTTTTTTTTTTTTTTTTTTTTTTTGCCGAATTTTGAATTTTTTTTCCCCCGGGGGGGCCCCGAACCCCCCCCCCCCCCCCTTTTTTTTTTTTTTCCCCCCCCAAAAAGGGGGGGGGCCGAAAAATTTTGTTTGGGGCGGGGGGGGGGGGGGGGGGGGGCCGGGGGGCCCGGGGGGGGGGGGGGGGGGGGGGGGCGCTTTTTGTTTTTTTTTTTTTTTTTTTTTTTTTAAAAAAAACCCCCCCCCCCCCGGGGGGGGGGGGGCCCCGGGGGGGGGGGGGGGAGGTGGGTTTTTGGGGGGGCCCCTTTTTTTTTTTTTTTTTTTCCCCCCCTTTTTTTCCCCTTTTCCCCCCTTTTTTCTTCTTCTTCTTACTTCCCCTTTTCTTCTTCTTCTTCTTTTTCTTCTTTCTTCTTTTTTTCTTCTTCTTCATTCTTCTTTCTTTTTTCTTTTCTTTTTCCCTTTTTCTCTTCTTTTTCCCTTTTCTTTTCCAATTTTTTTTCCTTTTTTGAAAATTTTCTTTTCTTCCTTTTTTTTTTTCCCTTCTTTCTTTCTTTTTATTTTTTCTCTTCCTTTTCCCCTTTCCTTTTTTCCCCCTTTTTTTTTTTGGAAGGGAAAGGTAAAAAAGGTATCCTGCCCCCCAAAAAAGGCGGGGATTAGGGGGGGGAGAAGGGGCGAGGGCTAAGAGAAAACGGACCTTTTTGATTTGGGGGATTAGCTGAGAAAAAAGACCGGTGGAAGAAGAGAGAGGAGGGGGGGGGGGGGGGGGGGGGGAGGGAAAAGGGGGGGGGGAGGGAGGAGGAGGAAAAAGGGGAGAAGAGGAGAGAGGAAGAAAAGGAGGAAAAGAAGAAAAGGGGGGAAAAAAGGGGGGGGGGGGGGGGGGGGGGGAGGGGGGGGGGAGGGCCTGGGGGGGGGGGCAGAGGGGGGAAAAAGGAAAGAGAGACAGAAGGGGGAAAAGAAAGAAACAGGACAGGGGAAAAGAGAAAGAAAAGAGAAGTGGGCACAGAGGAGACTT
>CM060342.1:29701128-29706128 GCA_030674155.1 Stramonita haemastoma
ATTTTTCTTCTTCACTATTCTTCTTTTTCGGAATTCTTCTTCTTGGCAATTTTTCTTTGCAGTTCTTCTCTTTCAGAATTCTTCGGAATTCTTCTTCGGAAATCTTCTTGGCAATTCTTCTTTGCAGTTCCTCTTCTTCTTGAGAATTCTTCTTCGCAATTGTTCTTCTTTTGTTTACCTATAAAATTCTTTTTCGCAATTCTTCTTTGCAGTTTTTCTTTGCAATTCTTTTTCATACATCTATTCAAATTTGTATTCAAACGTTTCTTCTTCTTCACAATTCTTATTCTTCTTCACAAATCTTTACTCTACACCATTCTTCTTCAAACTCTTCTTCAAATTCGTATTGAAACATTTTCTTCCTCTTCGCAACTCTTTTTCTTCTTCGCAGTTCTTCTTTGCAAATCTTTCTATTCTTCATTTTGCTGCCCATCACTACCATCACCACCATTACCACCACCACCACGACCACCACCAATGCTGCTGCTGCTGCTGCTGCTGCTGCTGCTGCTGCTGCTGCTGCTGCTGCTGCTGCTTGGCACAGCATAATTAATGAATGCAGGCACACCGGGGTTCATGCACAAAAAAAACGGTAGTGATTGGGAAGATGTGGAAAAAAAAAACACCTGTCTCATCTCTTTCGTTTCCCTTAGAACAACACAACAAAGAAATGTTTACATTTTCAGTTAATTAGAAAAAGTTTGAAGGTAGCAAAAAGTTTCAAATCTGTCCGTCTGTCTGTCTGTCTGTCTTCTCACTCTCTCTATCTTTCTCTCCCCCTCTCTCTCCCACATCTGTCTGTCTTTTTGTCTCAGTCTCTGTCTGTCTCTCTGTCTCTGTCTGTCTCTCTGTCTCTGTGTGCCCCCCCCCCTCTCTCTCCCTATCCTCTCCCTCCTGATCCATTTTCCTTTTTATTCACTCATACTCACATCTCTCTCTCTCCTCTCTCTCTCTCTCTCTCTTCTCTCTCTTCTCTCTCTCTCTCTCTTCTCTGTGCCTATCAGTTATCTGTCTGTCTGTCTATCTGTATGTCTGTCGCTCTGTCTGTCTGTCTCTCTCTGTGTCTCTCTCTCTCTATCTCCCTCCTCTCTCTCTCCTCTTTCTTCCTTCCCCCTCTCTTTCCCCTCTCTCCCTCCTTCCCTCCTTTCCTTCATCGTACTCAACGTCTCACTCTCTCTCACTCTCCTGCACTCTTGTATCTCTTGTCTACCCACCCCATACATTTATATACATATCTCTCTCTCTCTTCTATATATATATATATCTATAGTATATTATATATATTTATATTATTATATAGTTATATTATTTATTACTATATTATATATATATATATATATATTACAGATGGTGGTGGTGATGATGATGATGATTTTCTCTCTCTCTTATTTATTTATTTATTTATTTATTTGTTTATTCTTTTATATCGAAAATAGTGGAATAAGCACTCATTGTGCTCTCTCTCTCTCTCTCTCTCTCTCTCTCTCTCTCTCTCTCTCTCTCTCTCTCTCTCTCTCTCTCTCTCTCTCTCTCTTCTTTTCTCTTCTCTCTCTCTCTTCTCTCTCTCTTATTTGCTTATTTTCATGATTACTCTTTAAGCTATCCCATTGTATCGGACAAACTGTACATGTGTATGGATATGTATTCAGGATGATTTGTGTGTGTGTGTGTGTGTGTGTGTGTGGTGTGTGCTTGTGTGGTGTGTGTGTGTGTGTGTGTGTGTGTGTTGTGTGTGTGTGTGTGTGTGTGTGTTTGTGTGTGGTGATGTGTGTGTGAGTGATTGAGTGAGTAAGTGATGTGTGTGTGTGTGTGTGTGTGTGTGTGTGTGTGTGTGTGTGTGTGTGTGTGTGTGTGTGTTTATGTATTGTGGGTGTGGGTGTGGGTGGAAGGGTGTTATGTCTTGACTTTTGGGGATGAACTGTTTATGGGAGGGGAGTTTTTTATGTTTGACTGGTTTTGCTTATTCATTTGATTTGTTAACTTATGTCATTTTTCAATGATTTCCTGATTATCAGTAATTAGATGACAATATGAATGATTGCTTGTTTTTTGCTGTCTTACATTTATTTGTTTATTATCATTGATTTATTCATATTTGTTTCATTTTTGCCCATGAGGGCCTGGTGTAAAGAAGCCTCTGGCTTATCCAATTACCCTCATTAAAATTTCGAGTTTCGAGTCTCTCTCTCTCTCTCTCTCTCTCTCTCTCTCTCTCTCTCTCTCTCTCTCTCTCTCTCTCTCTCACAGGAAGATATCCTTTATATGTAAGAACTTTTGTAAAATGTATTAAATATTGGTTAAAACTGTTGAAACTTCCACAAACACGTTTATGCAGGCAGTCATATGAAATGTTAATTATGCAGATGGAACTGGGTAAAGAGAACTGGGCTTATCAGGTTAAAAGAGTTTTGTCCGAACATGGCTTTGGGATAGTGTGGATGTCTCAGGAAGTTGGTAATGAGTGTCAGTTTCTTTCGGAATTTAAAGATAGGCTCATTTGCTCTTTTAAACAAAACTGGCACTCAGATATGGAAAGTAAAAATAAATATAGCTGGTTCTTTTCTTTCAAATCCGTCTTTCAGACGGAAAAATATCTTAAAGTAATCACTGATAAATGGCACAGGATTAATTATGCTCGATTTAGGTTAAGAACATTGGGTTTCAATGCTAACAAAAGATGGTTCCAGACTGAGACATCCATACAGTTACCATGTACATTATGTGGTCATAATGTTGATGATGAAGTTCATTTTCTGTTCCAATGTAAAGCATATGGAACAATACGTAATAAACATAATTTTCTAAGTATACAATCAGCAGAAATGCAAGATGTTGTTTCTATTCTGTCATCTGAAAATGAATATGTGATTAAATCTGTTGCTAAGTTTATTGCAGAAGCACAAAAATTAAGACAAAGCAAAGTCACCACCAATTGTGTTAATACGAATTGATATAGTCACTTTAAAGAGCAATGTATTCTCGAGTAAGCAGATTTCAAAAAGGTTGATATTTATCATATGTAATTTGAATGGATGGTCGATTCGAAAGTTGTCGTTTGTTATTGCATTTCAGTTTGCTTTTTCCTTTTTTTCTTTGTATGTACTAGGTGATTTGTAATTGTATAGACGCCAATGTTATGATTAGTTTGTTACAAGTGGGTGAATCCTTTCTTTTTGTTAAACAGATTTGTACTGATTACGTATTTTACTTTTTGTTTATTGTTTATATTTGAGTTACCTCCCTTGTCAAAAGGCCTAGTTGGGCAATGACAATAAATTGTTAAAGCGTAAAGCGTTAAAGCGTCTCTCTCTCTCTCTCTCTCTCTCTCTCTCTCTCTCTCTCTCTCTCTCTCTCTCTCTCTCTCTCTCTCTCTCTCTCTCTCTCTCTCTCTCTCTCTCTCTCTCTCTCTCTCTCTCTCTCTCTCTCTCTCTCTTCTCTCTATCTCTCTCTCTCTCTCTCTCTCTTTTAAAACATCTATCCGTACGTGTGCATGCACTTTGTAAAATCTTTGCACATCTGTCTACCACTCCACCACAGGAGCCAACAGTGGGCTGGGCAGGGCCACAGCCACAGAGCTGGCCAGGAGAGGGGCCAGGGTGATCCTGGGCTGCCGGGATCGTCTGAAGGGTGAGGCCATCGCTCGCATCATCCGCAAGAAGAGCGGCAACCAGAACGTCTTCGCCTCCAGGCTGGACCTGGCCAAACTCAGCTCCATCAAGGACTTCGTGGACGACTTCCACAGCCAGGAACCCAAGCTGCACGTTCTGATCAACAACGCTGGTGAGGAGGAGGAGGAGGGTGGTGGTGGTTGGGGGGTGGGGGTTGGGGGGTTGGGTTGGTGTGGTTGGTGGGGGGGTGGGGGGGGTGGTTGGTGGGGGTGGGGGGTTGGTGGTGGTTGGTGGTTGGTGGTTGGTTGGTGGTTGGTGGTGGTGTGGTGGTGGTGGTGGTGGTGGTGGTGATGATGATGATGATGATGATGATGATGATGATGATGATGATGATGATGATGATCTTAGGAGAAGGAGGAGGAGGAGGGTGGTGGTGGTGGTGGTGGTGGTGTGTGATGATGATGATGATGATGATGATGATGAGAGGAGGAGGAGGAGGAGGAGGAGGAGGAGGAGGAGGAGGAGGAGGAGGAGGGGAGGAGGAGAGAAGAAGGATGGTGGTGGTGGTGGTGGTGGTGGTGGTGGTGGTGGTGGTGGTGGGTAATGATGATGATGAGGAGGAGGAGGAGGAGGGGAGGAGGAGGAGGAGGAGGATGGTGGTGGTGGTGGTGGTGGTGGTGGTGGTAGTGGTGGTGATGATGATAATGAGGAGGAGGAGGAGGGTGGTGGTGGTGGTGGTGTGTGGTGGTTGGTGGTGGTGATGGTGTGTGTGGTGGTTGGTGGTGGTGATGGTGGTTGGTGGTGGGGGTGGTGGGTGATGGTGGTGGTGGTGGTGATGGTGGTGGTGATGATGATGGTGTTGTTGTTGATGATGACGATGACGATGATGATGATGATGATGATGATGATGATGATGATGATGATGATAGTTGTGGTGGTGGTGGTGGTGATGGTGATGGTGTGTGGTGGTGGTGGTGATGATGATGATGATGATGATGATGATGATGATGATGATGATGATGATGATGATGATGGTGATCTTATGTTGTGGTTTGTAGTGTGTTGTGCGTGAGGATGGAAGGGGTGGGGGTGTGTATGTGTGTGTGGTGGGTAGGGGTGTGTGTGTGTGTGTGTGTGTGTGTGTGTGTGTGTGTTGTGTGTCTGTGTTGTGTGTTGTGTTCTTGTGTGTCTGTGTCTGTGTCTGTGTGTCTGTGTTTTGTGTGTTTGGTGTGTGTGAGGGTGGTGGGGTGGTGTGGTGGTGGTGGTGATGATGATGATGATGATGATGATGAAGAGAGGGAGGAGGAGGAGGAGGAGGAGGGGAGGAGGAGGAGGGGGGTGGAGGAGGATGGGAGGGAGGGGAGGGAGGAGGAGGAGGAGAGGAGGGGGGAA
>CM060342.1:29711128-29726128 GCA_030674155.1 Stramonita haemastoma
ATGGTGATGGTGATGTTGATAATGGTGATGATAAAGATCGTGATGGTGATGATGATGATGATGAAGGTGTTGATGATGATGACGACGATAATTATGGTTAATATCATCATCACCATCATCACCACCATCATCACCACCATTAAACCACCATCATCACCACCACCACCCACCACCACCACCACCCACTAATTCACCCCGCCACCACTCTCTGTCTCCCTCCCTTTGCCCTGACAGGTAAATGCTGCACGGAGATCCGACGTCACTACACGGGGATGCAGGGTAACCTGTTGCGGGTGATGGCTCGTGTGCTGTACAAGGCTCCTGACGAGGGCTGTCAGACCGTCGTCTATTGCGCCCTGGCTGACGGCCTGCGAGACTTCTCCGGCAAACTCTTCACCAACTGCAAGGTGAGGGAGAGAGGGAGGGGAAGAGGGAGCGAGGGGAAGGAGGGGAGGGAGGGGAGGGGTTAGTAGTCGTAGAGACCCTGTGCTGCCCTGTCCTGTGTTTTGACTGACCAAGGTTTTTTTGTTGTTGCTGTTGCGTTGTTGGGTTACTTACTTACCGACTTATTGACTGATTGACTGACTGTCTGACTGACTGACTTGCTTGCTTACTTACTTACATACTTAGCAACTTACTGACTGGCTGACTGAATTACTTACCTACTTACTTACTTGCCTACTTACTTACCTACATACCTAGTTATTTACTTACTTACTTACTTACCGACTTACTAACTGACTGACTGACTTACCTACATAAATACTTTCTTAATTACTTACTGATTTGTACTTATTTACTTACTTACCGACTTTCTAGCTTACTGACTCACTGACATTTACTTTTCTACTTACTTACCTTCTTACTTACCGACATTACTAACCGACTTACTGACCCACCTAACATACCCACTTACTCACATACTAAGTATTAATATTTAACCTTTTACAGGTGGTGAAGGTGAAGGACTTCGCTCGTGACCAAGCTCTGGGCCGCAAACTCTGGAACCTGAGCCTGACCCTGACCGGTCTCGACCATGACTTCCTCATGTACCCTGAACACGAAGAAGAGGGGGAGGAACAGCAGGAGAAAACCATCTCAGCTTCGGCCGAGAATGGAACCCAGGACTTCAGCGGCACCAAAGAGGTTCCCAAGACCACTGGCGGAGAGGCGGCATCGGCTGAAGACGTGACAGGGCCTGAGAAGAGAGCCTTCCGCAGCCGCTGGTGGAAAGATGCAGGCTCTAAAGAGTTAAGGGAGAAAGTATTGGTCGTGTGGTGTGTGTGTCCTGTAGTGTGTTGGGTGTGTGTGTTGTGTGTTGTGGAGGGTGTGTTGTGTGTGTGTTGTGTGTGTGTGTGTGTGTGTGTGGTGTGTGGGGGTGTGTGGGGGGGGGGGGTGGTTGTGTTGTGTTGTGTTGTGGGGTGTGTGTGTGGTGTGGTGTGTGTGTGTGTGTGTGTGTGTGTGTGTGTGTGTGTGTGTGTGTGTGGTGTGTGGTGGGTGGGTGTGTGTGTGTGTGTGTGTGGTGTGTGTGTGTGTGTTTGTGTGTGTGGTGTGTTGTTTTGTGTTGTGTGTGTGTGTGTGTGTGTGTGGGGGGGGGTTGTGTGGTGTGTGTGTGTGTTGTGTGTGTGTGTGTTGTGTGTGTGTGTTGTGTTGTGTGTGTGTGTGTGTGTTGTGTGTGTGTGTGTGGTGTGGTGTGTGTGGGGGGGGAGGGGGTGTGTTGTGTTGTGTTGTGTTGTGTGTGTGTGTGTGGTGTGTGTGTGTGTGTGTGTGTGTGTGTGTGTGTGTGTGTGTGGTGTGTGTGTGTGTTTGTGTGTGTGTGTGTGTGTGTGTGTGTGTGTGTGTGTGTGTGTGTAGGGGAGGTATAGGAAGAGATTGAGTGTGAGGGGGGCAAGGAGGAAGGAGGGGAGGGGAAAGTGTGTGTGTGTGTTTGTGTGTGTATGTATGTATTAGTGTGTGTGTGTGTGTGTGTGTGGTGTGTGTGTGTGTGTGTGTGTGTTGTGTGTGTGTGTTTGTGCGCCCATGGGTGCACAGAAACACCGTTGGGATGGGGAATCTCTCTCTCTCTCTGTCTCTCTCTCTGTGTCTCTCTCTGTGTCTCTCTCTGTCTCTGTCTCTCTCTGTCTGTCTGTGTGTCTCTCTGCTTTTCCTGAACAAGTTTCACAAAGTATAGAGGACAAGAAAGAAGTATTATAAGGGGGAAAAAAAAATCTTGACCTTTACCACTTTGATGTATTTTTACCCCTGGTAAAAGCCTAAAAGAAAATTTAAAAAGGGAAAAAACCCAGGATAATACAAGTGAAAATTCAAGAGAGTTTATATATAGTGATGACTGGCAATCATCACAGCCGCCAGAGAGAGAGAGAGAGAGAGAGAGAGAGAGAGAGAGAGAGAGAGAGAGAGAGAGGAGAGAGAGAGAGAGAGAGAGAGGAGAGAGAGAGAGAGAGAGAGAGAGAGAGAAAAGAAGAAGAAAAGGCCAAACAAGGGAAGTAATCATATTGTGTTGATCGAGATTTTCCAGTAGGAAAACTGGTGATTACTTCTCCTGTAAGTTAAGAGCACTGTGTGACACTTTGACAATCTACAGCTAGGTAATAGAGTTTGTTTGCTTGATTTTTAAAAAATCAAATCATTATTAGTTTAGATTTTTTGTCATGAGTGTGATTCAATCATTTTCATAAACAACAACCTTTTTTTGTAGCCTACAATGCAGAGGGAAACACTTTCCTGAAAAAAAAATCAAGGAAGAAACTATTTTAAAACTTTCCTTCATTCGTGGTCTAGAGGTAATAGGCCTGCCTAAAATGTGAAAATTCAGTATTGGAAGTGTGTGGTGGTTCAAACCCCATTGGGTCCCAAAACCTTTCTCCCTTCCATTAGACCATGAGTGGTGGTCTGGGTGCTAGTCTTTCAGATGAGATGATAAACTGGAGTCCTGTGTCTTACACAAAATTATTTAGCGCACATAAAAGAAATCCACGGCATAAAGAGAGTTGTCCCTGGCAAAATTCTGTAGAAAAAAGCCACTCTGAACAAATACAGTTGCAAACAGGAAAAAAAAAAGTGGCGCTACTCTTGTGGTGATGCGCTCTCCCCAGGAGAGAGCAGCCTCAATTTCATGCAGAGAAGTCTCTGTGATTTATAGTGGTGTGAAATGTAAATTTTAAAAAATCTAGCTAATACATAAACAAAATATTTATTATAACTTTCAGTAACAAATGTGATACAGGAATGACTTCTTCTTCAGCCACACTGATATTCTTCATTGAACGCTCACACAGCAACTAATGTTGTCTGTCATAAGAGTGAAAAAATGTATTGTGCTGCTATCAAGCACCTGACAAGTCAGGCCCTGCGCATCTGACTTTGGCATGAAAGAGAATAGTTTTGTTTTAAAGTTTTTTGTCTGAAAATAGGCAGGAGAGTGAACCAAGAAGAAAGAAAAACAGGATGACAGGAAGAAAAAGAACATTGCAGAAACAAAGAGAGTGATAGAAAAGAGGGAATTCCTAGCACAGAATTTTCAGAAGGTGGGGATGCTGTTTATACTGACAGGCCCCCAGCATCTCTCTCCACAGGAGAAGCCATACTGGTTAAAATGTACATTTTGTCTTCCCTTGTCTGAAATGTAGGTTTGGACATTGTTTTTCATTCAGTATTTCATTTGTTTGATGTTGTTTTCAGTAAACCAATTTTTTTGTATGTGTGTACATTCTTCAACACTTGTAGGTTCTACCATACAGTTTTTTGAGAAATCATTCATTTGTCCTGGTATGTCTTTACCTTGTATGGTAATTGTGCTGTAAGACATACCTTATATGCATTAACTTCATAGTGTATACTGTAATTGGAAAGCTGGCAATCAGATACTTTTATTGTTGTTGTTGTCATGGTTTTCTGTTGTCTGTTTTGTTTATATGTTGTTGTTGTTGTTGCTTGGTTTGGTTTGGTGTGGTGTGGTTTAGCTGGAAATTCTTCCTGAGCCATGTAGTGAGGATGCGGACATAATGAATGTTAGAACAACAGAGACTGTTCAGTTGTAGATGCTTTTTATTAAATCAAGAAATGTGTGATATGGTTTGTGTTTGTGTGGCGCTTTTAGTGTGTACAAATCTTGTTGATATCCATGATTCATGACCATTTGATTTAGAAGAAAATTTATGTTGTGATCATGTTTGTTTAGTTTTTAGGGTCAATGTTGGAATAAAATAGCAGAATAATTATATGTTTGCTATGATTGCAATAAAAAATATCATTCAATGTTTACTGTCTTTTCTCTGGGTACACTGGTGTGTAAGACTGTGCATGTGTGTGTGTGTGTTTAATTTATTCTTTTATTTAGAGATTAATGAAATAAGCACTCACATTCTTTTTTTACATCCAGTCCCTGTGTCTGTGCAGTTTTGTAAATTTTCTCATCCATTCACCACTGGCGCACAATGGCCTACTCTTCCAAAAAGTGGAACAGGTTTTTTACATGAGCGCACGTTGTTCTGCTTGTATAAGCACACAGGACATTGGTTTATAGTCTCATCTGATGGACTTTTAGGGGATTGGAGTCAGCATTGATGTTAACTCCAGGGGAAAGTATTCCCTTGAACGGTGCATGTGTGTGTGTGTGTTGTGTGTGTGTGTGTGTTTCTTTTTTTCTTTTTCTTGTGTTGCATACTTAGGTTCTCAACTCCTACAAGCGATTTTCTAATCAAAATAAACCACATAAATTCACATAGGTAAAAAAAAAGCTATCCTAACCCCTAAATTCATATGCCTTAGGAATTTACACACACATCGAGAGAGAGAGAGAGAGAGAGAGAGAGAGAGAGAGAGAGAGAGAGAGAGAGAGAGACAGAGACAGAGACAGACAGACAGACAGACAGACAGACAGACAGACAGACAGACAGACAGAGAGAAAGAGAGAGCCGGCAGAGTCTTTAAACCGAGGCCCCATGTGCGAACGCAAGCAGAACATCTTGCACACACTTAAATCCTGTTCCGCTTTTCGTGAGTAGGCCTTTGTGTGCCGGTGGGAACAGATGACATTTACAAAATTGCATACACATGGGGACTGGATGTAAAAAAGCACAAGAGTGCTTATTCCATTATCATCGATATAAAAGAATAAATCAAATCAAATCAAATCAAACACACACACCACACACTATCACACCCTTTCAACACAACATACACAATTCGACAATAACAAACTGATCCCCAGCAGTTTTTATTACACAACTTTGAACAACCTAGACAGTAATTCACACAACAAACCATACAGCAAGCAATTTGTATTCAAAGACTGGACATACACCTCCCCAAAAAACACAGAATAAGACAAATCAATATCAGAGAGTGGAGTGGTTCGAGCACCATTCTCATGATCTGACAGCCAGGGATCGAGCCACTGCCAAGGCACCTGTTCAAGGGGAATAGTTTTTACACCACTTTATGTCACAGCAGATTTCTGCGTGAAATTCAGGCTGCTCTCCCCGGGGAACAGGTCACCTAAGTGTAGTGCCATCCTTTTTTTTTTTTTTTTCTCCTGTCTGCAACTGCATTTGTTTCCCTATCAGAGTGACTTTTTTCTACAAAACATTTTGCCTGGGACAACCCTCTTGTTGCCGTAGGTGGGTTCTTTTACGAGCGCTAAATAATAATGTGTAACACACAGGACCTTGGTTTATTGTCTCATCCGAAAGACTAGCACCCAGACCTGCCACTCATGGTCTAATGGATGGGGGTAAAGTTTTGGGCCCAAACGGGATTCGAACCACCGCACACACTGACCCGGACTTTTCACTTTCTAGGCAGGTGCATTACCTCTAGACCACCGATCCATCCTGGAGTTAACATCAGTACTGACTCCATTTCCCTGAAAGTCCTGCAGATGAGACTTCAAACTGAGGCATGCGAATAAATGCAGAGCATCTTGCCACATGTTAAAACCTGTTCTGACTTTCGGAAGAGTAGGCCTTATAGGAACAGATGACAAAATTTTAAAACTGCATGCACACTGGTGATGTGTGTAGACATCATCCCTGAAGTTGGAATGCCTCTACCTGAAAGATGGGCAAATTGGTCACATGCTTAAAATCTCACAATCGGTGAACATCAGAGCTCTAGGCAAGGAACGAAAAGAAAAAGAAATAAGAAAAAAAGAAAACCCAACCAACCAGACAGAAAATAGAGAGTGAAGTACAGAGTTATGCTGCTCACTTCATTCCTGCAAAAAGCCTTTTTTCTTGAAAAGGTAAAGGTGTCCCCATAACTATGTGGTCATATGGGAGCAAGACATCAGAGACCTCAGTTTTTCTAGGGGCCAGCATATTGAGGGTGGCGCCCATCTCCTCTCCCTCACAGCTTTACCTTCCCTGACCCTAAAGAGGGCAGGTACCCATTTACACATGGGTGGACTGGGGGACTGTACTGAAGCTAAGGCGCGCAAACAGTCACCCATCCACTTGGTAACCACGCTCGATGCTGCTTAACCTTAACTTGGGGAAAGTGACTGCTCTGACCACTGAACTATCCTGTCCCCATACAGTGCAAAATAATGGTGAACATTATCAACTTATATCTTTAAAACAGTTGTATGACATAAAAGCTAAACCTTTTATGCTATTCACTTTTCTCTTTAAACACTTCACAACATTAAAACCACTATCTTTTAAAGGATCTAGTCCTTCATTCTTTTTAATAATCAGATCAGCTAAACGTGCTTCTATTTCTATTTCTGTAAGGGAAAAAAAAGAGAGATAATTTTAATGAAAATAATTTCCCATACAGCAGCAAAACAAAAAACAATGAAGAAGTGATGATTCAAAAATACTGCTGGACAAATATTCAGTTATTAATTTTAGTGTCAAAATCTTAGAGACTTTATTCAGATGTTTAAAAAAAAAAATTCAAAATTAGGATTGGCTGCATTACGGAATGCCAGAGAGATATAAGCCTAACAGTATGGGTGTTGTTATAACATATAATTATAGGCTTGCAGATCTCTCTCTCTCTTCTCTCTCTCTCTTTCCCCTTACACATGCATGCATGCATACACGGCACACACGTCACACACACACACACACACACACACACACACACACACACACACACACACACACACACACACACACACACACACAATTCCAGATGCATTTTCATTTTCACACCATCACAGCCTTTTGGTGATTCAAAACATCTGTTAAAAAAAAAAAAGAAAAAAAAAGGGTGCACACTCATCACAAAGTTCTGAAGTTCTGCCTACACAGCATACACACACACACACACACACACACACACACACACACACACACACACACACACACACACACACACACACACACATATATGTCATTCTCATTCTGCAGCAGTGTCCATGTTTTCTTTGAGGGACTGAGTGGAGACTTTGCCCAGGTGTTTGGGAGCCTGATACGACCCCATGCCAGCCGCCCGATCTGCCTCCTCCTGTGAGTAGGCCTCTGTCTCCAGGGCCTTCAGCCTGTTAAGAGAATAGGAAAAAGAAGAAAAATGTAAATATTGCATAATGATTACATAGAAAGAAGTCTCTTACAATATATGTATTATATGTGTACACAGAGGACCTCAGTTTATATTATACGACCTCAGTTTATATTAATTTATAGTCTCATCTGAAGGACTTTTGGGGAACTGGAGTTGGTATTGTATTGTCTATTGATCATTTTCTGATTCTAATGTTCAATCCAAGGGAAAAATTTTTTCTGGAAGGGGTGAGTGAAAGGTGGCTTGAACATGAAAACAGATCTCAAGTGCAACGCTTTAACGACCTGGCTATCCCACCCCCTACATCTTTATAACTTTATGATAAATAAATATAATTTAATAAACCAAGAGTGTCACAAGTAGTGCACATGACATCAGCTTTGCATGAGGTCTGTGCAACAAGCTCATTTCTGTAGTAATCTGTCCATGGAACAACTGTACATAGAATACATGTGTGTGTATATAGATTTTTTTTTATATACAATATACATAATAGATCTATACCAGTGCTCTAGCCAGTATAGGTTGGTTATCTTTGGATAGCATTACATTTTTACAACATTTTGGACATTTTTTACAGCATCAAGTTCTTTGGTAGAGATTTAATTCAGAAAAAAAATTCCGAACTCACAACATGAAACCCTTTAGAATGATTTTTTAAAAAATTTGGTAGCCTCAGCACGAGTAAAAGAAGGAAAAAAGGTGCTTAATTATACTTATAATATACAGGTGTGATCTCTTCTTTTGTATACTGTAAAATAACCATAGCCCATACATAAGCTAAACTTTTCAGTTTATAGATGTGGGGTATCTTTGGTATTTATCATGACAGAAGTAATAATTATATATGTATATATGCATGTTGGTTACTTCAGGTTCTTAAATGATGCACACATCAGATCTCATGTGCTGGGTCAACAGAATACCCACATTCAGTCCTAGAAGTTAAATAAGCACTTTACAAAATCTGTAAAACTTTTTGGTTTTTATGATTTTTTTTCCCAGCTCTATTACTGTATCACTATAATCAGTATTACCTTTTCCTCTTTCTCTTACTGTAACTTCCTGAGGCATATCACATGAACGTTTGCTTTTTTTTTTTTTTTTTTTTTTGGTCGTCTTTTTAAACAAAAAAAAAAAATCATTTTATAAATTTTGTTTCTCATTCCTTGGGATGAGCTTGAGGTTCAGCAAAAGTGAGACTTGTAAAAATATGCAACAGTTTTTGGCCACAATTAAGGTAGCTGCATTCTGACTTTAGGGAATTCCTTCATTTATTTTACAAATTATCTAAAGAGAATTAGAAAGGGTGACAGGATTTACCAGGTTGATAAATCTGCTTTCATTCTGCTTCTTTTTTTTTTTGCAAGTCATTTGAACATTCTTTGTTTGTTTTTAATGTAAATGTTGAAATTATATTTCATGCTATTAGATCAGGTTAAGGTTTTGACACTGGTTTTTTTGTTTGTTTATACCTGACTAGTGTCTAGAGGCTGAGCATATGCTTTGATGGGTCAGTTTTGCTTCTATGCCCCCCTCCCAAAAAAGCAAAACAAAAAACAAAACAACAACAAACGAAAAAACAAAACAAAACCAACAAACAAAAACAAACCCTAACAAATAAAAAAAACCCAACAAGTTCCTTGTTATTTATTTTATTTTTCACAATGTGTGTGTGTGTGTGTGTGTGGTGTGTGTGTGTGTGGTGTGTGTGTGTGTGTGTGTGTGTGTGTGTGTGTGTGTGTGTGTAATTCCCCCCTCCCCCAACCCTCCCCCGAAGAAGAATGCGAAACTTACCTTCTTTTGTGTGGCTTGCCCTTAAAATGATCTTTGAGAGCTGTGCTGCTGATGAAGTATTTCCTGCAATAAGGAAACAAAATGCAAATGATGAATTATCATAAAAAATGAAGTGGAATGCTTTTTAGAATCTAACATTTTTAGCTTATGAATATCAGTTATATTTTGCTGTTATAGTGCTATTATCAGAGCTATTTAATAGCAAGTTCCATTTTGTTCATTGATCATACGGATGGTCCAAATGAGAATAAAATAATAACTTAAAACTCTTAGATTCCTGAACACTCAAAAGTGCAGTAACATCGTGGTCCTGAACCACTCGAAAGTGAGGTATCATCATGCCATACTTTTTAAGCTGAGTATGGTGGAAGGAAACCTTTTCTCTCTGTCCATGCACACTAGACACCTTAGGAGAATGTTTCTGTTTTAGTATTGCAGTGTTTTCATAAAAAATACATGGAAACACCACTCACACAATTGTGTTTAATTACGTTGTTTACTAGAGATTACATAATAATTGCGGACAAAACAAGCAAACAACTTTAAACACATGATACAAACATTAAAGAAAAATAATGCAACATATGGAACAATCATTTGCCAACACTGTTCTCAAATTTCATGCAGTTCTGATTTATAGTGCAAGAGATATAATTACATTTTAAACATACCCTCCCATTTCAGCTCATTTTGGCCAAATCCTTCCATGCACAGTTAGTTGATTGTGTCAGTTCACTATAGGACACTAAGAGTTAAAAAGGTTTCTAATGGTCGAGCGTGGTTACCAGTTGCATGGGTGACCGTTTGCACACCTTGGCTTCAGTACAGTCCCCAGTTCAACCAGCTGTAAATGGGTACCTGCCCTCTATTAAGGTCAGGGAAGGTAAAGCAGCGAGGGGGAGGAGATGGGCGCCATCCTCAACATGCTGGCCCCTAGAGAAGCTGAGGTCTCTGATGCCTCGCCCCCTACGACCACACAGGTTACAGGACACCTTTCCCTTTTTATGCTGCATGAGTGAGATCCCCTGCTTTCTCAGTTTCTGGAACTTCTGATGAGGTAGCAGCCTGATATCCAATGTTTAACATACATGTTTTATAATTAATATTTAGTCATTAGTAACAATTGAATTGGCCTGTTTCTGAGATTGAATGTAGAATTTCATAACACTAGGCCCACACCAACTGACCAAGCATCAAATTGTGTGTGCATACATGATACATGCGTAAAATAATAAGTTTAATATATTATAATAATAATAATAATAATAATAATAATAATATATAACAACAATAATAATAATAATAATATTAGTAAGTTCATGTCTTTCTAGTCAATGGTCTATGATTATATAAAAGTAAAACATTATATATAATATAATAATTAATATAACAATTCATACATAGGGTGTGTGTGGGTGTGTGTGTGTTTGTGCGTGCGCACGCACGTGGGTGTCGTGCATGCGTACATGCATGACTGTGTGTGTTTGTGATATTTTACTTCAAGTTATCTTCGATTATTTGAAACATCAAAATACTAATACTATTATTAGTATTAATACTAGTAATAGACTCAAATCACAACCCTAAGTGTTTCATGTCTTTCATAATTTCCTTTTGACATTTGGTTGTTTGTATGCCCAAACCAAAATCTAAGAAAAACAATACAAAGCAAAAGCAACTCCCCCCCCCCCCCCCCCTAGAAAAGTAAAAGCCATCACCTCTGGCTTGAGCTGTGTTACCTTTGAGAAATAAGCACATTATGACTCACAGGGTCTATTGATATATCAATATTATAAATATATTTATAATGCCCTGTTTTTCCATGACACACACCATCAAAACATGAGTTTATAAACTTTTCATAATTTATCAATAATACTGTTCTTGTTGTTTTGGTCTCTTTTTTTCAGTTTTCTCAGCGTTTTTGTTGTTCGTCTGGCCACCGGATTTTAGTTGAACATTTTATAAATGTAAACTTAATAACTCTTAAATTTCCTAGGATGTGAACCTAGTTTCAACAAACAACAACAGCAATAGATATATACTTTAGACTATAAATACAGCTGCAAAGATTGTCAGATTTTCGATAGTTAGGTTTAAAACCAACTCACGCGCAGTGCAAACAGTAGTGTTGAGCCTCTCCTGGTTTGTCCAAATCAGTGTCTTGGTTCAACAGCTTCGCTCTTTTGCTGGGCAGCATGTCTGTCTGAATCTGGTCCAGATCTTTGGTCTTCCTTTTCAGACGGTATTTTTCCTTCAGAGGCTTGTCACCTTTGTGTTGCTTTTTTCTGGCGTATCTCCCCATAATGATGATTATCGATTTATAATCAAACAATGTTGTTTCGATGGGTCGTCGATGTTACTCCTTCAGGAACAACGTGCTTGCTAGCTTTATTAACTTCACAGAAGAGTGTGTAGAGAAGGGAGGTTACTCGATCTATCTTTGGCTGCACTCCGCCTTTAACTTTTTATCCTGAGAAAAATGGTGTCTGTTGTTTTGATGGAATCCCGGTTGAATATTAGAATGTTTACCTCAGTCAAAGTCAAGTCAAAGTCAAAGTTTTATTTCCAGATGGTACATTGAATAAGCATTGATTTCCCTTTTTCATCAAGCCATCTATCGAGGGAAAAAATCATTTCATCAATATTATTTAACTAACATCATTACGGCAACTTTAAATTTAATATATATCTATAGAAAAGAAAACAAGAGAAAAAAGAGAAAAACTTTTCCAACAAAAAAGTGCACTCAAAAATCACACACACACAACACACACACACACACACACACACACACACACCCACACACACACACACGCACGCACGCACGCACGCACGCACGCACGCACGCACGCGCGTCCCCACAAGCATATATACAGACGCACGCGAGTGCATATATTTAGAGATTTTCAAAAATCCATATAATGTCAAACAAATCATATCAGGTTACAATATAACCAATGCCATTTTTTAAAAGTTAAAGAAAAAAAACCCCCCATAAAATGTCAAACAAACAAATTATAACTGGTTACAAATATTACCAATACTTTCAAGTTCATACTATATATATATATATATATATATATATATATATATATATATATATATATATATATATATATATATATATATATATATATATATATATATTCTAAAGAACAATCAAAAGACATAACCAAAACCCCAACAGAAAACAAACAAATAACACAAAAAAACCTCACAAACAAAGAAACAATAAAACCAAGAACAGAATACCAAAATGTACTTGGCATTCATTGCTGTTAGCATTGAAAAAACAGTCAGCAATGACATCCCTCCTCAAACGTATGGTGTCTTTTTAACATTAATATATCTATACAGTAACAATCTAACAGACAAAATTTGTGACACAAATACATTAATTGAAATGATATACGCAGTTTTTCTTTTCGACTTATTCCACTGCTGTTTCTTTCCCTTTTTGTTGTTGTTGTTGTTGTTGTTGTTGTGTCTTCATTGTCGTTGCTGTAGCTATTGTGTGTTGGTACAAGCATACACACATTCAAATGTACAGGTATAGCTGATTATGCTTAAAGTGCATGTCAAAGTTTTCTTAATTCTTGCTCCTTTTTTTTTTTCGCTTGTTGATCTTCGTTTCTTCTTTGTGTGTGTGTGTGTGTTTTTCATTCTGTTGCATTGTACTGCGTTGTACTGCATTGTATCGTATCTATAAAATTGTGTGTGTGTGTGTGTGTGTGTGTGTGTGTGTGTGTGTGTGTGTGTGTGTGTGTGTGTGTGTGTGCGCGTGCGTTGCGTGCGTTCATGTGTGTGTGTTCGTGTGTGTGCGCGCGCGCGCGCGCGCGTGCGTGCGTGCGTGTGTGTGTGTGTGCGCACGCGCGCGCGTGTGTAAATCTTTAACTATTTGCGATTGGTTGCATGTGTAATATAAAGTTGAATGGGAGTATTTCGATTATTTTAGCAAGATACAGCGCTAGAAAAATATCAGTATCACAGTTATAAAAGACAATAGGAAAATAGCAGTTTTTACATGACTTGTTCATGCGTGTTTATGTCCCACAAGGTACATCTAGATAGGTTAGAGAGTTGTTTGTGTATATTCGATGGTTTGAGGTCAATTAAATATAAGGAAAGGGGGGGGGGGGGGGGGGATACAGACAGAAACAGAAAGACAGAAACAGACAAGATAGATACAAACAGACAGACAGGCAGGCAGACAGACAGATAACGAGACAGATAGACATAATTAGAATTAGAGACTGACAGACAAGAGACCAACAGAGAGGGTACAGATAAAATGTGTCCTTGCACCTGAGATCTTATGCACATACTTTACATCTGAAAAAAATCATTCATGAATGGAACTCTGAACAAAAACCGTTAGTCAAGTCATTTTTGGTTTTTGTACTTAAACTCGTACGACATTTCATCACATTTTGACAATGCTAAACCATTCTAAAAGCTTCCATTTCCTTATGCTTTAGCCTATTTCAGATGCGAGCCGGCTACCCAACCCCTCTCCAGCTTTTTTTCTGAAGGGGGAGGTAGGCTTTTCCCAATGCTCTGACCAGCAGTGACACAATGACCCACTGACTTGTTCGCTTTTGAATTCTTAAATCATTTGAAATACCTCAAGTTCTGAATTATGCGTTCATTCCAACATTTGTTGTTTTTTTTTTAAAACACAGAAGTGAAAAACGCTTCTCGATTCCAGCTGCATTATCTTTACAGCCAGTAAACACAAGACACCCTGAATGAGTAAGTGCAAAGCATCAGCGAATAAGTTTTTAAAGAGGGAGTTGAGCAGAGCTGGTATTTTTCTCTGGAAAAAAAGTCAGTTGGGTATTCAAGTGCCAGTGGTGTGTGCTCACCACCTAATTTTTACATTTTGTAAGATACAATTTTCATCAATTTTTGTACCAGGGTTGTACTGACATACAAGAGAAATGGAAGCAAAGCTGGCTACAAATAACTTTTTTTGTGGATCCTCTGAAAGGTACAGGCAACATTTTCTCCAATCACTCGAGATGGACAAGCTTGGATGTATAGGTAATCAAACTGGCTGAAAACATTTATCCACAACTTCGTTCTCTTCTAGTGGGGGTTCTAGAACATTCATGAACAAAATTATCGCAGAACTCAAGTCAACCACATACATTGCAAAACCTTCGGGAATTTAAGACAGGAAAGGTACAAAGACACGATTAAGGCCGTGTAATCCAGCTTATGATGATCAAAAAATTATTTAGGAGTCAAGCTACCCACACTTAATTAAATCTGAAGATGAAAAACGTGGGCATTACTTGGAATGGCTACATGTCACTAAACCAATTACACAACTGCCCACATAAAGCTAGGAAATTCCAAACCTACAAAATTTGATACCGAAACAACAAACAGCCAAAACAAAACAAAAACCAAACACCAATGATTATTGTGCACAGGTAAAATCTAAAAGCATCGTGTGCTTCATTCAAGAAAGGGCAATGTTTATGTTTGGATCAAAATCACTTTTAATTCGGTCTCACTTGGCATTATTGATAATAATACTCGCTATTCATGCAAAAGAAAAATAACTATACAATCTGGCAACCCAATGGTGGAAGGGAAACCACTCAAAAGATACATGTCCCTTACAGCTAGGGAATAAATCAGTCAAGACAATAGTGTCACTATAAACTTTTGACAGGTCAG
>CM060342.1:29731128-29765533 GCA_030674155.1 Stramonita haemastoma
AGCATCATTCTGCTAACAGTACACATCCTTCTTAGCCTGGGGAACCTCCTCTCCTCCTCCTCCTCCTCAACAGTTTACCTGTAGTCTACAATCGTTCACTTCAGAACACGTTGGCTGCTGGATACTTTGGTTTGGCACCAGAACCCCTGAAAACAGCATCAACAAGCAACTTTAGCTATACTGACGGTTTACATGATCAAATAGAACAAATCAACATCACTTATAACATTGCTATCTGGGGGTAAAAAAAACACACAAAAACACCCTGCGACACTCAAAATTGCACCTATAAAGTGGATGAAGCTCGACTGTGTGGTCCCAGTCTCCCACTGAGCCCACAGCACACTCACTCTGGGTAGGAGTTTTCCGGAGTCCGAAAAAAATCCTTTTGACTCAATAATGTGATTCGAACCCGCGACCTTTCAGCTCGTAACCCAAGGCACTACTACCATTGTTAGTGGCGACTGTTCAATACAACAAATCCCTTTGTTGCTTGCAAAAATACGGTGACTAACCCCCCCCCCAAAAAAAAAAAATCAATAGTTAAAAAAAAACAGTGAACATTTGACAGTACTCGATCATGATTATATTCACGAGGAGGTGGGAAAGCCAAGTGGTTAAAACATTGAGCTCACGATCTAATGGCCCCGGGTTCAAGCCAACACCGAGATGTCTGTTCGAGATTTTTCTCCTCTCTTTAGTTAATATTAGTACTGACTCCACTCTCCCGAAAGTCTTTCCAATGAGACATAAACCAAACTCTTGTGTGCGAACGCATGCAGAACACCTTGCACACATGTTAAATCCATTCCACCGTTCCGAAGAGTAGGCCATTGCGTGCTTGTATGAAGGGATAACAATTTAAGAACCGCATGCACACTGGTGTGTTTAGACATTATCCCCGAGGTCGTAATGTGGCTACCTTAACGCTGGGCAACGACAGTGGGCCGCATACGTAAAATCTCACTATTGGTGAACCTTGGAGTCTAGTCGTAAAAAAGATGGCATTCAGAACTACAGTGCCCTCATGAAAATAGCACGAGGAGAGTTCCTCCCCTGAAAAGACAGGTTTTCAATAACATCCAGATGGGGTTGTATTCTTACTTCAACCCCACACTAATGTTTTGTTATATTTTATAGCCCTGGTAGTAAAATTTCCGTGAAAGAATCCAAGTAAATGAAATGCTTGATATTTTCTGAAATCAACGCCAATGCAATTTCTTTATCCCTCCCCCCAAAAAACCCCAACCCCCAAAACAGACGTTTTACAAATCTTAATACAAAAATACAGATCCTTGTAATGAAGTTCAGTAATAACTTTGTGCCTGTGGATGTAATAGCAAGATGACTGAGGTGACCTGTGTATTTGCCATGATATTTCAGAATACATTGGTCACAGGATTAAATCTCAACTTTAGCAACGACTCGACTCCCTCCCCCTCCCCCCAAAAAATATAGGCCTATCGTTGGATGAGACTATAAACCAAGGTCCCATGTGCAAACGCACGCAGAACATCTTGCGGGCACGTTAAAACCCCGTTCTGCCTTCAGGAAGAGTTGACCATTGCTTGCCAGAAGGAACAGACAAGATTAAAGCGAAAACAAAACAAAACAAAAAATGCATGGAGACTGGTCTGTTTAGACATCCTCGAAGTCGAGATGCAGCTACCATAATGGTAGGCACAAAACGGTCACTCACGCAAATCTCACCAAGGGTGAACCTGGGAGATCTAGCCAAGAAACAACAAAAATGTTTTATACTTACGTTTGTGAGTTATTGTTATTTACTGCAGGTACGACGTCATATGGTCGGCATTGCAGCAGCAGCCATGCTAGAAACATGCCCAGAACGGAGATACGATCCCCGTGACTACCGTAGACACCTATGCCAGACTTCCGAGGAATCAGAGCAAGAAGGGAGAGACCCAGAAGGTCTGGAAAGTGCTTGAGGACCATGTTTGGGGGCAAGAGGGGTTCCTTCCCTTCATGAGCACTGTACTGTGTGCCAGGGTTGGCAGGCTGTGCCATTTTAGAACACCCAAATCCTTGTTCGAGGAATGCCACTCTAGGTGAGGCTCGCTTCGGGACCACTGCGGAAAGGTTGAACGGATACTGACGCCAGTACTCAACCCTGTGGTCAGTGAGCCTTTCAGAGAAATTCAGGAACAAATTTGATTCGAGCTCAGAAAAAAAATAAATGACTGGCTGACTTTTGTGGACATTGTGCACACAGGCGCTGGAAGTCTAGTCTGTATTGACACGCGCATCTGTAGAGTGTGCAAGGCAGAGGTTGCGTGTCGGGGGGATACTTAGCAACCCCCACCTCTTTCTACGGTCGGTGATATGTCGGATAGCGGATGTCCACAAGGACCACAGCCCTCACTGCTCTCATCGCATTTAGTTCCTGACGCGTTTCAGAGATGGGAGGTCATATAGACGCCACTCTAGATATACGAAAGCCCCCAAACTACTAATCCAGTGGAAGATGGAGACGGACATCTATGTCCTAGATCCCTGGGCAACGGAACCGAGCTGTGCACTAGCATTAGGTTTGCCCTTCATGGATTAGGTGTAGCCCTTTCTCCTATCTCCCAATCTAAACCCTTCCTCCCCATAGACCTGACATCTGTCTGATTTCGTCACGGGATCTTGGACAAAGTTCAGGGTCATGTTTTCCAGCATCGTGGTGATGGCGTCTCCCATGATCTCTGGTTTGAAGGATCACGATCACCGGGGAAGATCTGGTGACATAGACCATGAACACAACTACATAACTAGTCTATCAATTTTTTCACTGTCAAACAGACCATAAAAAGGGGCGCGGGCGGGATAACCTAGTTGGATAGAATGCATGCTGGCCTCGTGATCTGATGGTCCGAGTTCCAGCCACCATCAGGCACATGTTTGAGGTAACTTTTCCCCTGAAGTTAACACGAGTACTGACTACGCTCCCCCAAAAGCCCTTCGGATCATACAATTAATTTTATTTATTATTTATTCTTCTATATCGAGGATAATGGAATAAGCACTTGTGCTTTTTTCATCCAGTCCCCGTGTGTATACAGTTTTGAAAATCTTATCTGTCCCCAAGAGCTCACGATGGCCTACTCTTACGAAAAGCGGAACAGGATTTAACGTGTGCGCAAGATGTTCTGCGTGCTTTCACACACGGGGCCTCGGTTTAAAGTCTCATCCGAAAGACTTTTGGGGGAGTGGGTCAGCACTGAAGTTAACTCCAAGGGAAAAATTCCCTCGAACGGGAGTCGAACCCAGGTCGTCAAATTGCCAGCGAAATGTTCTGACCACAAGGCTATCCTGTCCCCCAAGGTACCGGTGTACCAACGCACCAGAACATCTTGCGGGCATACATTGAAACCAATTCTGCATTTCGGAAGAGTAGGCCAAGTGGTGTACTATAGGATTGGATCACAACATTTGGGAAAAAGAAAACACGCATGCACACAGGTGTCGTGTTTAGATAGCATCCCCGAAGTCGTAATACGGCTACCTTCATGGTGTGTGCCAAAAAAAACGGTCGCATACGCAAAATCTCCCCATTGGTGAACCTCGGAGCTCTAGCCAATAAACAGAAAAAATGGATCTATGAAGCATTCACTGGCAGTCAGACTGTTCCAATACACAGATGGTTTTAAATCCCCTTCCACTTTTTGAAAGAATAGGCTCTTCATGCCAGTAAGTACAGGTTTTCCTGGAAGGGATGTCAGGGGCTTGTCAGTATAAAACAGCATTCCCACCTTCTGTAAACTCTGCTAGGAATTCCCCCCCCCCCCCCTTTTTTTTAAAATCCCGTTCTCTCTGCCTTGTTTCTTTTCCTCCAGTCACCTTCTTATCTATTTCCCCCTTCTTGGTCCATTTTCCGGCCTTTTTTTCCCCCGGAAAGACTTAAAAGATAACAGTTAGGTTCTCCCCCACGCTTAAGTCGAATGTGCTGGGCCTAACTTGTCGGGCGCTTTACGGCAGCGCAACGCATTTTCGCCGATACGACAATAATTGCTGTCAGAGCATTTGACGAAGAAAATAAAAAGGGGTTGACAACATATAATAAACTAACGCACACACTGGTGTCATGTAAAGACATTGTCCCAGATGTCAGATTGTGGCTACCTTAATGGTGGATAAAAAAAACGATTGCATTCGCAAAATCTCTCATTGGTGAACCTCGGAGGTCTACCCAAGAACCATAGAACTTTTTTTTTGTTGAAGTAATACATGGTTTAGGGGGTGTATTACACTTGAATACATTGAAAACTTACCTGTTCATTTTGCAAGAGGACAGAAGAACTAGGATGTAGGCATAGCTTCTGGGGATTTCCACAAATTCTGCCATGGGGATTATCAGGATTGCAGCTTTGGGTCACATCTGTCATGGGCATTATCAAGATTGCAGCTTTGGGTCACATCTGTCATGGGCATCATCAGGATTGCAGCTTTAGGTCACATGTCATGGGCATCAGGATTGCAGCTTTGGGTCACATCTGTCATGGGCATCATCAAAATTGCAGCTTTGGGTCACATGTCACTGGGAATCATCAGGATTGCAGCTTTGGGTCACAGGTCACGGGCATCATCAGGATTGTAGCTTTGGGTCACATCTGTCACGGGCATCATCAAGATGGCAGCTTTGTGTCACATCTGTCATGGGCACATGGGCATCATCAGGATGGCAGCTTTGTGCCACATGTCACGGGCATCATCAGGATTGCAGTTTTGTGTCACATCTTTCACGGGCATCATCAAGATGGCAGCTTTGTGTCACATCTTTCATGGGCATCATCAGGATTGCAGCTTTGGGTCACATCTGTCACGGGCATCATCAGGATGGCAGCTTTGGGTTACATGTCACGGGCATCACAGGATTGCAGCTTTAGTTTACGTTTGTCATGGGCATCATCATCAGGATTGCAGCTTGTTGGGTCACATCTGTCATGGGCATCATCAGGTCAACTTTGGGTCACATCTGTCATGGGCATCATCAGGATGGAAGCTTTGGGTCACATGTCATGGGCGTCATCAGGATTGCAGCTTTGTGTCGGCTTGACATGGTCAGCCTGAAACAAAAGGCATAACACACACGTCTTCAATTCCTACAATCATTTTTATCATCCAAAAGTTCGGTAGCAGTTTTTAGCTTAAGTCAGTGTCGTGAACGGGTCTGGCCGTAGTTTTAAACTAAGGTTGCTGTGCAAAAAGATGGCAAGATGGTTAAGCTTTTCTCCTGCCAACAAGTAAACCGTGAGGTTCTGGGTTCAATTCACAGCCATGCCCTTTCTTCCCAGTTTGACGGGTAAAAAATCGAACTGAATGTCAAAGTTATTCGGATGAGACTATAAACCGAGGCCCCGTGTGCGTACGCACGCAGAACATCTTGTGCACACGTTAAAAACCGTTCCGCTTTTCGGAAGATCAGGCCATTGTGTGCCGGTAGGAGCGGATGACAAAATTAAAAAAACAAACAAACCCCAGCATGCACACAATGTCATGTTTAGACACCATCCCTAAGGAAACATCGGGGAGTTGGAGTCCCCAGGGCGGCTCAGGGACACACCACACACACACACACACACACACACACACACACACACACACACACACACACACACACACACACACACACACACACACACACACTAATATATATAATATTATTTATATGTATAATATATCATAATATATACATACATACACACACACACACACACACACACCACACACACACACACACACACACACACACACACACACACACACACACACACAGACACAACACACACAACACACACACACACACACACATATATATATATATATAATATAAATAATATATATATATATATATTTATATATATATAATATAATATATAAAATAAAATATAAATAACCTGTTTTCGGATTTGGCGATGAAGGTACTTTAGATAGAGCCGAGTTAGACAATATCTTTTGATGTGTAGGCCTATGTGTGGGTAGGTGTAAGCGCAGCAGTAGTGGGATTGTTACAGGATTCTGTGCTTTGTTCTTGGTTTGGTTTGCCCATCAAGTTTTTTTATTTTTTTTTCAAATAGCAAGTGATGGATTGAATTACTGTTTATGTCACTTGAAATTATACTACTGGCCAATAATTTCAACATTCCTTTTTCGTTTAATGTAAATTGGATCTGTGAGGGGTGGGGGCAAGAGGTAGGGGTAATGTCTGTCTGTGTGTTTTTTGCGAGAGAGAGACGAGCTGCCTGATCCTTGTAATGTGTGGCTAAGCCTTTGTATTTCTCACCCCCGGACTAAAATCTCCACCAAGTACCGACTCCCAACATAGCACGTGGATAGCGATGGAAACTTCGTGAACTCATACTTTGTTTTTAAATCTGAGTATTTTTCTTAACCAAGGAACAGTTCTCGTTTAATAAACTTCCATAAGCAAGAAATAAATCATCAGTAACCCGTGAAGCTTAGGCTTGATCCATTCCCTACTCCCCTCACTGAAGAAAACCAACATTATCATCACAAATCACTCCTCAGATGGCTGCTTGTATTTTTATTCGGTCATTCTACACCACACTATGGAGACTGGAATTGTGATACCCCTCCTCCCCCCCCCCCTTTCCAAAAAAAAAAAGTTTAGAAAGATGTGACTAACAAAATGAGGATCAAACCTCTTACCTATTCGATAGTGTACAAAAATCATGGCTTTAAAGTGGCATTAAACCCAGAGAGATACTACTCGTTTTCTGATTTGATGCTTGCTAACCCGGAGAACATTCTAGAGCCAGATCTTTTTTTTCATTTTTTAAAAATTGTCAGCCTATATCTAGCAACCAAACTATGACTCTTAATGACAATAAATAAAGATCTAAACTCTCAATGGCAAATGATAACAAACAAACAAACAAACAAAAAATATATAGGCCACTCACAGCGTTCTGCTGCATCATCAAGTCTTCACCAACCAGTCTGTTGAGTGTCAAGTCTTCAGAGGTCTTTCTGTTTTCTCCCTCCCAGCAGCGCAAGTGGTCTGCACTGCAGCTAGGGCAAGTTTCAATTGACATCTTGCACACTGCCCTGCGCCAGTTTCCAGTGGGCACAGATGAACACTTTTCACACAACAAAAAATTTAAAAAAAATAAAAGAAGAGAAAACAAAGAAGAAAACGAAAACAAGAAAACAGTCTAAGCATGCTTCGGCAGTGACTTCGTATGCTGCTTCTGGTGATATTTCTGCTCAGCTCTCTATCCCTACACGTTAAATCCTGTTCCGCTTTTCGTAAGAGTAGGCCACTGTGTGCCGGTGGGAACAGAGGATATTTACAAAACTACATACGCACGGGGACTGGTTGTAAAAAAGCACATGAGTGCTTATTCCATTATCCTCGATATAAAAGAATAGATAAATAAATAAATAAATAACTTTTCTTTCTTTTCTGTCTTTTTTTTTTTCGATGATAATAGAATAAGTACCCATGTGCTTTTTTAAAAAAATATATTTTTAAAATTTTTATTATTTTTTTTTTACAACCTGTCCCCGAGTGTATGCAGTTTTGTTAAAATTTGTCATCCGGTCCCATCGGCACACTATGGCCTACTCTTCCGAAAAAGCGGAACGGGTTTTAATGTGCGCGCAAGATATTCTGCGTGCGTTCGTACACGGGACCTCGGTTTATTGTTTGCCTTTGTCTGTCTCTGTGTTTTTATATTTTTATTTCATTCTATTTTTTTTGTCTGTGTTATTCCGTCTTTTAGTTTGTCTATCTGTTAGTTTGTCTATCTGTTAGTTCGTCTATCTGTCTGTTAGTGCATATATTTCTGTGTCAGTCCGTCTGTTAGTTCATCTATATGTCTGTTAGTTCGTCTACCTGTCTTTTCGTCTGTCTCTTGAAATGTCAGTAGATAATAATAACAACAACAACAACAACACAACAACAACAACAATAAAGATATGATATAAAAATAATAATAATAATAATAATAATAATAATAAAATAATAATAATATAATAATAATAATAATAATAATAATAATAATAATAATAATATAATAATGATGATGATGATAATAAAAATAATGATAATAATAATAATATAATCTGTGGAAATTATAATCTATAGTGCTATATCTTGCGAAAACAAATCAAAGCGCATGCATTTGACTTATACAACACACAAGCAATCAATGGCAACTAACAGTTTCAGCAAATTCGAATGTACACACACACACACACAACCACACACACACACACACACACACACACACACACACACACACACACACACACACACACACACACACACACACACACACACACACACACACACACACACACACACACACACACACACACACACACACACACACACACACACACACACAACACACACACACACACACACACACACACACACAAATCACACAACAAATCAAATCAAATCAAACAAAATAAGTCCACTGACTGCTCAAGAAAACGGTGATTTTGTTTATCCTTGTAAACATTATCCTTAATCCATCGACTGCATACATGAAAGTGTGTGTGCATTGTTGGTTTTCGGGCCCTTGCCCCCCGCACTTTTCCGCATTTCCAGAGCCCAGGGCAGCAGGACCCTATTCTACTATATGCAGACAAACTTTACAACCATTTTGATGTGTGTGGCACTGGAATTGTGGCGACGGCACAGCCCCGAAGATGGCAACCCCGCTTGTACATAGCCAGTTTGCCGCACAGAAACATGGTACAGTGTACCCGAAAATGACCCCTCCAACACACATCCAATAATAATATCCTACAATATCATGCACCACAACAATCTGCAGGGTCCCCCTCACACGCACAAACACAAAAAACCGCACACACAAACACCAGCGAACGCACGCACGCGCGCATGCATACACACCCTCCCATGAATAAAGCTTAAAGAAGCATTTCCAAAGATGTGACGAAACCGCCGTTTTCGGCCCTTGCCCCCCCACTTTTCCGACAGTTCCAGAGCCCAGGGCAGCAGGACCCTATTCTACTATATGCAGACAGACTTTACAAACCATTTTCGATGTGTGTGGCACTGGAATTGTGGCGACGGCACAGCCCCGAAGATGGCAACCCCGCTTGTACATAGCCGAGTTTGCCGCACAGAAACATGGTACAGTGTACCCGAAAATGACCCCTCCAACACACATCCAATAATAATATCCATACAATATCATGCACCACAACAATCTGCAGGGTCCCCTCCACACGCACAAACACAAAAAAACCGCACACACAAACACCAGCGAACGCACGCACGCGCGCATGCATACACACCCTCCCATGAATAAAGCTTAAGAAGCATTTCCAAAGATGTGACGAAACCGCCGTTTCCGGCCCTTGCCCCCCCACTTTTCCACAGTTCCAGAGCCCAGGGCAGCAGGACCCTATTCTACTATATGCAGACAACTTTACAACCATTTTCGATGTGTGTGGCACTGGAATTGTGGCGACGGCACAGCCCCGAAGATGGCAACCCCGCTTGTACATAGCCGAGTTTGCCGCACAGAAACATGGTACAGTGTACCCGAAAATGACCCCTCCAACACACATCCAATAATAATATCCTACAATATCATGCAGCACAACAATCTGCAGGGTCCCCTCCACACGCACAAACACAAAAAACCGCACACACAAACACCAGCGAACGCACGCACGCGCGCATGCATACACACCCTCCCATGAATAAAGCTAAGAAGCATTTCCAAAGATGTGACGAAACCGCCGTTTTCGGGCCCTTGCCCCCCGCACTTTTCCGCAGTTCCAGAGCCCAGGGCAGCAGGACCCTATTCTACTATATGCAGACAAACTTTACAACCATTTTCGATGTGTGTGGCACTGGAATTGTGGCGACGGCACAGCCCCAAAGATGGCAACCCAGCTTGTACATAGCCGAGTTTGCCGCACAGAAACATGGTACAGTGTACCCGAAAATGACCCCTCCAACACACATCCAATAATAATATCTACAATATCATGCACCACAACAATCTGCAGGGTCCCCTCCACACGCACAAACACAAAAAACCGCACACACAAACACCAGCGAACGCACGCACACGCGCATGCATACACACCCTCCCATGAATAAAGCTAAAGAAGCATTTCAAAGATGTGACGAAACCGCCGTTTTGGGCCCTTGCCCCCCGCACTTTTCCGCAGTTCGAGCCAGGGCAGCAGCCCTATTCTACTATATGCAGACAACTTTACAACATTTTCGATGTGTGTGGCACTGGAATGGGCGACGGCACAGCCCAAAGATGGCAACCCCGCTTGTACATAGCCGGTTTGCCGCACAGAAACATGGTACAGTGTACCGAAAATGACCCCTCCAACACACATCCAATAATAATATCATACAAATCTGCACCACAACAATCTGCAGGGTCCCTCCACACGCACAAACACAAAACCGCAACACAAACACCACGACGCACGCACACGCGCATGCATACCACCCTCCATGAATAAAGCTAAAGAAGCATTCCAAAGATGTGACAACCGCGTTTTCGGGCCTGCCCCCCGCACTTTCGCAGTTCCAGCCCAGGGCAGCAGGCCCCTATTCTACATATGAGACAACTTTACAACCATTTTCGATGTGTGTGGCATGGAATTGTGGCGACGGCACAGCCCCAAAGATGGCAACCCCGCTTGTACAAGCCGAGTTGCCGCACAAACATGGTACAGTGTACCCAAAGACCCTCCAACACACATCCAATAATAATATCTACAAATCATGCACCCAACAATCTGCAGGTCCCCTCACACGCACAAACACAAAAACCGCCACCAAACACCAGCGAACGCACGCAACGCGCATGCATACACACCCTCCCATGAATAAGCTAAAGAAGCATTTCCAAAGATGTGACGAAACCGCCGTTTTCGGGCCTTGCCCCGCACTTTTCCGCATTCAAGCCCAGGGCAGCAGGCCCCTATTCTACTATATGCAGACAAACTTACAACCATTTCGATGTGTGTGGCACTGGAATTGTGGCGACGGACACCCAAAGAGGCAACCCCCTTGTACATGCCGAGTTTGCCGCACAGAAACATGTACAGTGTACCGAAAATGACCCTCCAACACACATCCAATAATATATCTACAATCATGCCCACAACAATCTGCAGGTCCCCTCACACGCACAAACACAAAAAACGCACACACAAACACCAGCGAACGCACGCACACGCGCATGCATACACACCCTCCATGAATAAAGCTAAAGAAGCATTTCCAAGATGTGACGAAACCGCCGTTTTCGGGCCCTTGCCCCCGCACTTTTCCGCGTTCCGAGCCCAGGCAGCAGGCCCCTATCTACTATTGCAGACAAACTTAACCATTTTCGATGTGTGGGCTGGAATGTGGCGGCACGCCCAATGGCAACCCTGTACATGCCTTTCCGCACAAAACATGACAGTGACCAAATGACCCCACACACTCCAATATAAATCTACAAATCGCCCAAACAATCTGAGGTCCCCACAGCACAAACACAAAAACCGCACCACAACACCAGCGAAGCACGCCACGCCAGCATCACACCCCCATAAAAAGCTAAAGAAGCTTTCCAAGATGTACGAAACCGCCGTTTTCGGGCCCTCCCCCCGCACTTTTCCGCATTCCGCGCACAGACCACGAACGCACGCACACGCGCATGCATACACACCCTCCCATGAATAAAGCTAAAGAAGCATTTCCAAAGATGTGACGAAACCGCCGTTTTCGGGCCCTTGCCCCCCGCACTTTTCCGCAGTTCCAGAGCCCAGGGCAGCAGGACCCCTATTCTACTATATGCAGACAAACTTTCACAACCATTTTCGATGTGTGTGGCACTGGAATTGTGGCGACGGCACAGCCCCAAAGATGGCAACCCCGCTTGTACATAGCCGAGTTTGCCGCACAGAAACATGGTACAGTGTACCCGAAAATGACCCCTCCAACACACATCCAATAAATAATATCATACAATATCATGCACCACAACAATCTGCAGGGTCCCCTCCACACGCACAAACACAAAAAACCGCACACACAAACACCAGCGAACGCACGCACACGCGCATGCATACACACCCTCCCATGAATAAAGCTAAAGAAGCATTTCCAAAGATGTGACGAAACCGCCGTTTTCGGGCCCTTGCCCCCCGCACTTTTCCGCAGTTCCGAGCCCAGGGCAGCAGGCCCTATTCTACTATATGCAGACAAACTTACAACCATTTTCGATGTGTGTGGCACTGGAATTGTGGCGACGGCACAGCCCCAAAGATGGCAACCCCGCTTGTACATAGCCGAGTTTGCCGCACAGAAACATGGTACAGTGTACCCGAAAATGACCCCTCCAACACACATCCAATAATAATATCTACAATATCATGCACCACAACAATCTGCAGGGTCCCCTCCACACGCACAAACACAAAAAACCGCACACACAAACACCAGCGAACGCACGCACACGCGCATGCATACACACCCTCCCATGAATAAAGCTAAAGAAGCATTTCCAAAGATGTGACGAAACCGCCGTTTTCGGGCCCTTGCCCCCCGCACTTTTCCGCAGTTCCAGAGCCCAGGGCAGCAGGACCCTATTCTACTATATGCAGACAAACTTCACAACCATTTTCGATGTGTGTGGCACTGGAATTGTGGCGACGGCACAGCCCCAAAGATGGCAACCCCGCTTGTACATAGCCGAGTTTGCCGCACAGAAACATGGTACAGTGTACCCGAAAATGACCCCTCCAACACACATCCAATAATAATATCCTACAATATCATGCACCACAACAATCTGCAGGGTCCCCTCCACACGCACAAACACAAAAAACCGCACACACAAACACCAGCGAACGCACGCACACGCGCATGCATACACACCCTCCCATGAATAAAGCTAAAGAAGCATTTCCAAAGATGTGACGAAACCGCCGTTTTCGGGCCCTTGCCCCCCGCACTTTTCCGCAGTTCCAGAGCCCAGGGCAGCAGGACCCTATTCTACTATATGCAGACAAACTTCACAACCATTTTCGATGTGTGTGGCACTGGAATTGTGGCGACGGCACAGCCCCAAAGATGGCAACCCCGCTTGTACATAGCCGAGTTTGCCGCACAGAAACATGGTACAGTGTATCCGAAAATGACCC
This sequence comes from Stramonita haemastoma, assembly GCA_030674155.1. Classification (NCBI taxonomy): domain Eukaryota; kingdom Metazoa; phylum Mollusca; class Gastropoda; order Neogastropoda; family Muricidae; genus Stramonita; species Stramonita haemastoma. The sequence goes on from CM060342.1 coordinate 29,744,302, forward strand.
CTCCAACACACATCCAATAATAATATCCTACAATATCAACAGTGAGAGTAGAAAACAAGAGAGTGTGGAAAAAATAATATGGTCAGAAGATTATGTAGATGTATATAAACATGAGCTTGATAGTGCAGAGTTTCAAGAAAGTATACAAACAGCTTCCCAATTATTGAACACAGACATGAATGACAGCTTAGATCAGTTTGTTAAAGCATTATGTGGGGCTGCTGCATGCATGGTTAGAACAGTTAGAAAAGGTAGAAAAAATGTAACGATTGGTTTGATGCTGAATGTGAGCAAAAGAAACAAGAAGTTAAGAGATTATTAAAAAGATTCCAACGTTGTAAAACAAATGAGGATAAAACAGAAAAAAGACAAATGTATACCACCGCACGAAAAGAATACATTAATTTAAGAAAAACAAAAGAAAGAGACTTTAACGAAAAGAGACTAGATAAACTTAAAGAATCTTCTAAGGATTCCAAAACATTCTGGTCTGTTATCAGATCTGTCAATCGTAAGTCATTAGTTTATAACAATATAACTATTCAACAATGGTATGATCATTTTTTGAAGGTTTTTAATGACTTTAATTATGCAGAAACACAAGAGAATGTGGATGTGCTACAAGAAGATGAAATGTTTGAACCTTTGTTTAACAATCCTATAACTCAGAATGAGATTTTTGATGCCATTAAACATTTAAAAACAGGAAAAAGTGCTGGTCCTGACAAAATAATTGGAGAAATGCTCAAATACTCAAATTCCACTGTAATTACTTTTCTTGTTCAGTTCTTTAACCATCTGTTTGAAAGTGGTGCTTTCCCTTTAGAATGGGCCAAGTCAGTAATAATTCCAATTTTTAAAAAAGGTGATATAAATAATGCTGATAACTATCGCGGAGTAGCACTAACCAGTGTATTAAGTAAACTTTATACTCACATTCTAAATAAAAGATTAACTCAATGGGCAGATAATGAAGAAAAATTAATTGAAGAGCAAGCGGGCTTTAGAGCAAAGTACAGCACTGTAGATCATATATTTACTCTTTATTCTCTTGTTCAAAAACATTTACTTTCCAGTAAAAAATTATATGTTGCTTTTGTGGACTTTAGAAAGGCGTTTGATTCGGTAAATAGAAATATATTGTGGCATGTATTACGAAAAAACGGGGTAAATGGTAAACTATATACGGCTCTTAGAGCTATTTATAGCTCTGTTTTAGCCTGTGTGCGTGCAGGTAATGAATATTCTGATTTCTTTGAATGCCCCAAGGGAGTGAAGCAGGGTTGTATTTTAAGCCCACAAATGTTTTCGTTCTTTATAAATGAACTAGCCATTGAGCTATCAAAAAAAGGTAAACACGGCATTCAAATAATTCCGGGAGCAGTTGAAGTGTTTTTATTACTTTTTGCTGATGATATTATCCTTTTGTCTGAGACTGTTATCGGTTTACAACATCAGTTAAATATCTTAAAACAGGAAGCTGTTCGTTTTGATTTAACAGTGAATATGGATAAAACAAACATTATTGTTTTTCGAATGGGTGGACATTTATCAGTACGCGAAAAATGGTTTTACGATAATGTTGAAGTCAAAATAGTTAATATGTATAAATATTTAGGAATGATGTTTTCAACAAGGCTAAGTCTAAATTTTGCATGGCAGGAATCTTGCAGGAAGGGGAAAAAAGGTGTAATAGAAATTCTAAAAACATTACGAAGGCTGAAATCGATAGACTGTTCCCTATTCTGGAAATTATTTGACACACAGATTGAACCTTTGCTTACATACGCTGCAGAAATATGGGGATTATATGTAAATACACACATGGAAAAAGTTCATACATTCGCCATGAAACGCTTTTTAAATGTGCCAATACATTCATCAAATACTGTACTCTATGGAGAGACAGGAAGATATCCCTTATATATAAGAACGTTTGTGAAATGTATTAAGTATTGGTTAAAGTTGTTGAAACTTCCACAAACAAGATTATGCAGACAGTCGTATGAAATGTTGATTATACAGATGGAGTTGGGTAAAGAGAACTGGGCTTATCAGGTTAAAAGAGTTTTGTCGGAACATGGCTTTGGGATTGTGTGGATGTCTCAGGAAGTAGGTAATGAGCGTCAGTTTCTTTCGGAATTTAAAGATAGGCTTATTTGCTCTTTTAAACAAAACTGGCACTCAGATATGGAAAGTAAAAATAAATATAGCTGGTTCTTTTCCTTTAAAACTGTCTTTCAAACGGAAAAATATCTGAAAATAATTACTGATAAATGGCATAGGATTAATTATGCTCGATTCCGGTTAAGAACATTGGGTTTCAATGCTAACAAAAGATGGTTCCAGACTGAGACATCCATGCAATTACCATGCCCATTATGTGGTCATAATGTTGATGATGAAATTCATTTTTTGTTTCAATGCAAAGCATTTGAAATTATAAGAAATAAATGTAATTTTCTATGTCTACAATCAACAGAAGTGCAAGATATTGTTTCTATTTTGTCGTCTGATAATGAACATGTAATTAAAGGTGTAGCTAGGTTTATCGCAGAGGCACAAAAATTAAGACAAAGCCATGTCAGTACTAATTGATCCAATATGTGATGATATAGTCAATTTAAAGAGCTATATATTCTTAAGTAAACTAATACAAAAAAGGTTAAAATCACATGTAATTTAAATGGATGGTCGAATCGGATATTGTTATTGCATTTCAGTTTGATTTTTCTTTTCTTTCTTTGTATGTTCTAGGTGATTTGCAACTGTATATACGTCAGTGTTAATGTTAGTTGATTAGTAATGAATGAATCCTTTCTTTTTTCCAAACTTAATTATACTGATCACATTTTTCAATCTTTGAATAACGCTCACAAAGTAGTACTGGTGTTACCTCCCTTGTCAAAAGGCCCAGTTGGGCAATGACAATAAACTGTTGAAGCGTTGAACCGTTATCCTACAATATCATGCACCACAACAATCTGCAGGGTCCCCTCCACACGCACAAACACAAAAAACCGCACACACAAACACCAGCGAACGCACGCACACGCGCATGCATACACACCCTCCCATGAATAAAGCTAAAGAAGCATTTCCAAAGATGTGACGAAACCGCCGTTTTCGGGCCCTTGCCCCCCGCACTTTTCCGCAGTTCCAGAGCCCAGGGCAGCAGGACCCTATTCTACTATATGCAGACAAACTTCACAACCATTTTCGATGTGTGTGGCACTGGAATTGTGGCGACGGCACAGCCCCAAAGATGGCAACCCCGCTTGTACATAGCCGAGTTTGCCGCACAGAAACATGGTACAGTGTACCCGAAAATGACCCCTCCAACACACATCCAATAATAATATCCTACAATATCATGCACCACAACAATCTGCAGGGTCCCCTCCACACGCACAAACACAAAACACCGCACACACAAACACCAGCGAACGCACGCACACGCGCATGCATACACACCCTCCCATGAATAAAGCTAAAGAAGCATTTCCAAAGATGTGACGAAACCGCCGTTTTCGGGCCCTTGCCCCCCGCACTTTTCCGCAGTTCCAGAGCCCAGGGCAGCAGGACCCTATTCTACTATATGCAGACAAACTTCACAACCATTTTCGATGTGTGTGGCACTGGAATTGTGGCGACGGCACAGCCCCAAAGATGGCAACCCCGCTTGTACATAGCCGAGTTTGCCGCACAGAAACATGGTACAGTGTACCCGAAAATGACCCCTCCAACACACATCCAATAATAATATCCTACAATATCATGCACCACAACAATCTGCAGGGTCCCCTCCACACGCACAAACACAAAAAACCGCACACACAAACACCAGCGAACGCACGCACACGCGCATGCATACACACCCTCCCATGAATAAAGCTAAAGAAGCATTTCCAAAGATGTGACGAAACCGCCGTTTTCCGGCCCTTGCCCCCCGCACTTTTCCGCAGTTCCAGAGCCCAGGGCAGCAGGACCCTATTCTACTATATGCAGACAAACTTCACAACCATTTTCGATGTGTGTGGCACTGGAATTGTGGCGACGGCACAGCCCCAAAGATGGCAACCCCGCTTGTACATAGCCGAGTTTGCCGCACAGAAACATGGTACAGTGTACCCGAAAATGACCCCTCCAACACACATCCAATAATAATATCCTACAATATCATGCACCACAACAATCTACAGGGTCCCCTCCACACGCACAAACACAAAAAACCGCACACACAAACACCAGCGAACGCACGCACACGCGCATGCATACACACCCTCCCATGAATAAAGCTAAAGAAGCATTTCCCAAAATGTGACAAACCCGCCGTTTTCGGGCCCTTCCCCCCGCACTTTTCCGCAGTTCAGAGCCCAGGGCAACCAGGGGCCCTATTCTACATATAGCAGAAAAACTTCACAACCATTTTCGAGTGTGTGGCACTGGAATTGTGGCGAAAGGCACAGCCCCAAAGAAAGGCAACCCCGCATGTACATAAACCGAGTTTTGCCGCACAGAAACTGGTACAGTGTACCGCAAAATGACCCCCCAACACACCATCTACTAATAAGAATTCCTACAATATCATGCAACCACAACAATCTGAGGTCCCCTCCACACGCACAAACAAAAACACCGCCACACAAATACCAGCGAACGCACGCACAACGCGCATGCATACACACCCTCCCATGAATAAAGCTAAAGAAGCATTTCCAAAATGTGACGAAACCGCCGTTTTCGGGCCCTTGCCCCCCGCACTTTTCCGCAGATTCCAAAACCCGGGCAGCAGGACCCTTTCTACTAATAGCAACAAACTTCAAAACCATTTTCGATGTGTGGCACTGGAATTGTGGCGACGGAACAGCCCCAAAGATGGCAACCCCGCTTTTTTACATAGCCGAGTTTGCCGCACAAGAAACATGGTACAGTGTACCCGAAAATGACCCCTCCAACACATCCAATAAAATATCCTACATGTTGCACCTCGAATATGCGCGGGCCCCCCAACAGGCACAACCCAGCTACAAACCAGTTGCCGCCGAAACAAACACCACGAACGCACGACACGCGCATCATACACACCCTCCCAAATAAAGCTAAAAGCATTTCCAAAGATGTCACGAAACCGCCGTTTCGGGCCGCCCCCCGCACTTTCCGCAGTTCCAGAGCCCAGGCAGCATAGACCCTATTCTACTATATGCAGACAAACTTCACAAACCATTTTCGATGGTTGGCACTGGAATTGTGGCGACGGCACAGCCCCAAAGATGGCAACCCCGGCTTGTACATAGCCGAGTTTGCCTCACAGAAACAGGTACAAGTTACCCAAAATGACCCTCGCACACACACGTCCAATAATAATATCCTAAAATCATGCACCACAACAATTGCAGGGTCCCCGCCACACGCACAAACAAAAAACCGCACACCAAACACCAGCGATCGCAACGCACACGCATGCATACACAACCCCCCTCCATGAACAAACTAAAAAAGCATTTCCAAAGATGTGACGAACCGCCGTTTTACGGCCTGCCCCCCCACTTTTCCGCAAATTCCAAGCCAGGGAGCAGGACCCTATTCTACTATATGCAACAACTTCACAACCATTTTCGATGTGTGTGGCACTGGAATTGTGGCGACGGCACAGCCCCAAAGATGGCAACCCGCTTGTACATAGCCGAGTTTGCCGCACAGAAACATGGTACAGTGTACCCGAAAATGACCCTCCAACACACATCCAATAATAATATCCTACAATATCATGCACCACAACAATCTGCAGGGTCCCCTCCACACGCACAAACACAAAAAACCGCACACACAAAAACACCAGCGAACGCACGCACACGCGCATGCATACACACCCTCCCATGAATAAAGCTAAAGAAGCATTTCCAAAGATGTGACGAAACCGCCGTTTTCGGGCCCTTGCCCCCCGCACTTTTCCGCAGTTCCAGAGCCCAGGGCAGCAGGACCCTATTCTACTATATGCAGACAAACTTCACAACCATTTTCGATGTGTGTGGCACTGGAATTGTGGCGACGGCACAGCCCCAAAGATGGCAACCCCGCTTGTACATAGCCGAGTTTGCCGCACAGAAACATGGTACAGTGTACCCGAAAATGACCCTCCAACACACATCCAAAATAATATCCTACAATATCATGCACCACAACAATCTGCAGGGTCCCTCCACACGCACAAACACAAAAAACCGCAACACAAACACCAGCGAACGCACGCACACGCGCATGCATAACACCCTCCATGAATAAAGCTAAGAAGCATTTCCAAGATGTGACGAAACCGCCGTTTTCGGGCCCTTGCCCCCGCACTTTCCGCATTTTCCCGAGCCCAGGGCAGCAGGACCCTATTCTACTATATGCAGACAAACTTCACAACCCTTTTCGATGTGTGTGGCACTGGAATTGTGGCGACGGCACAGCCCAAAGATGGCAACCCCGCTTGTACAAGCCGAGTTTGCCGCACAGAAACATGGTACAGGTACCCGAAAATGACCCCTCCAACACACTCCAATAATAATATCCTACAATATCATGCACCACAACAATCTGCAGGGTCCCCTCCACACGCACAAACACAAAAAACCGCACACACAAAACACCAGCGAACGCACGCACACGCGCATGCATACACACCCTCCCATGAATAAAGCTAAAGAAGCATTTCCAAAGATGTGACGAAACCGCCGTTTTCCGGCCCTTGCCCCCCGCACTTTTCCGCAGTTCCAGAGCCCAGGGCAGCAGGACCCTATTCTACTATATGCAGACAAACTTCACAACCATTTTCGATGTGTGTGGCACTGGAATTGTGGCGACGGCACAGCCCCAAAGATGGCAACCCCGCTTGTACATAGCCGAGTTTGCCGCACAGAAACATGGTACAGTGTACCCGAAAATGACCCCTCCAACACACATCCAATAATAATATCCTACAATATCATGCACCACAACAATCTGCAGGGTCCCCTCCACACGCACAAACACAAAAAACCGCACACACAAACACCAGCGAACGCACGCACACGCGCATGCATACACACCCTCCCATGAATAAAGCTAAAGAAGCATTTCCAAAGATGTGACGAAACCGCCGTTTTCGGGCCCTTGCCCCCCGCACTTTTCCGCAGTTCCAGAGCCCAGGGCAGCAGGACCCTATTCTACTATATGCAGACAAACTTCACAAACCATTTTCGATGTGTGTGGCACTGGAATTGTGGCGACGGCACAGCCCCAAAGATGGCAACCCCGCTTGTACATAGCCGAGTTTGCCGCACAGAAACATGGTACAGTGTACCCGAAAATGACCCCTCCAACACACATCCAATAATAATATCCTACAATATCATGCACCACAACAATCTGCAGGGTCCCCTCCACACGCACAAACACAAAAAACCGCACACACAAACACCAGCGAACGCACGCACACGCGCATGCATACACACCCTCCCATGAATAAAGCTAAAGAAGCATTTCCAAAGATGTGACGAAACCGCCGTTTTCGGGCCCTTGCCCCCCGCACTTTTCCGCAGTTCCAGAGCCCAGGGCAGCAGGACCCTATTCTACTATATGCAGACAAACTTCACAACCATTTTCGATGTGTGTGGCACTGGAATTGTGGCGACGGCACAGCCCCAAAGATGGCAACCCCGCTTGTACATAGCCGAGTTTGCCGCACAGAAACATGGTACAGTGTACCCGAAAATGACCCCTCCAACACACATCCAATAATAATATCCTACAATATCATGCACCACAACAATCTGCAGGGTCCCCTCCACACGCACAAACACAAAAAACCGCACACACAAACACCAGCGAACGCACGCACACGCGCATGCATACACACCCTCCCATGAATAAAGCTAAAGAAGCATTTCCAAAGATGTGACGAAACCGCCGTTTTTCGGGCCCTTGCCCCCCGCACTTTTCCGCAGTTCCAGAGCCCAGGGCAGCAGGACCCTATTCTACTATATGCAGACAAACTTCACAACCATTTTCGATGTGTGTGGCACTGGAATTGTGGCGACGGCACAGCCCCAAAGATGGCAACCCCGCTTGTACATAGCCGAGTTTGCCGCACAGAAACATGGTACAGTGTACCCGAAAATGACCCCTCCAACACACATCCAATAATAATATCCTACAATATCATGCACCACAACAATCTGCAGGGTCCCCTCCACACGCACAAACACAAAAAAACCGCACACACAAACACCAGCGAACGCACGCACACGCGCATGCATACACACCCTCCCCATGAATAAAGCTAAAGAAGCATTTCCAAAGATGTGACGAAACCGCCGTTTTCGGGCCCTTGCCCCCCGCACTTTTCCGCAGTTCCAGAGCCCAGGGCAGCAGGACCCTATTCTACTATATGCAGACAAACTTCACAACCATTTTCGATGTGTGGCACTGGAATTGTGGCGACGGCACAGCCCCAAAGATGGCAACCCGCTTGTACATAGCCGAGTTTGCCGCACAGAAACATGGTACAGTGTACCCGAAAATGACCCCTCCAACACACGTCCAATAATAATATCCTACAATATCATGCACCACAACAATCTGCAGGGTCCCCTCCACACGCACAAACACAAAAAACCGCACACACAAACACCAGCGAACGCACGCACACGCGCATGCATACACACCCTCCCATGAATAAAGCTAAAGAAGCATTTCCAAAGATGTGACGAAACCGCCGTTTTCGGCCCTTGCCCCCCGCACTTTTCCGCAGTTCCAGAGCCCAGGGCAGCAGGACCCTATTTACTATATGCAGACAAACTTCACAACCATTTTCGATGTGTGTGGCACTGGAATTGTGGCGACGGCACAGCCCCAAAGATGGCAACCCGCTTGTACATAGCCGAGTTTGCCGCACAGAAACATGGTACAGTGTACCCGAAAATGACCCCTCCAACACACGTCCAATAATAATATCTACAATATCATGCACCACAACAATCTGCAGGGTCCCCTCCACACGCACAAACACAAAAAACCGCACACACAAACACCAGCGAACGCACGCACACGCGCATGCATACACACCCTCCCATGAATAAAGCTAAAGAAGCATTTCCAAAGATGTGACGAAACCGCCGTTTTCGGGCCCTTGCCCCCCGCACTTTTCCGCAGTTCCAGAGCCCAGGGCAGCAGGACCCTATTCTACTATATGCAGACAAACTTCACAACCATTTTCGATGTGTGTGGCACTGGAATTGTGGCGACGGCACAGCCCCAAAGATGGCAACCCCGCTTGTACATAGCCGAGTTTGCCGCACAGAAACATGGTACAGTGTACCCGAAAATGACCCCTCCAACACACGTCCAATAATAATATCCTACAATATCATGCACCACAACAATCTGCAGGGTCCCCTCCACACGCACAAACACAAAAAACCGCACACACAAACACCAGCGAACGCACGCACACGCGCATGCATACACACCCTCCCATGAATAAAGCTAAAGAAGCATTTCCAAAGATGTGACGAAAACCGCCGTTTTCGGGCCCTTGCCCCCCGCACTTTTCCGCAGTTCCAGAGCCCAGGGCAGCAGGACCCTATTCTACTATATGCAGACAAACTTCACAACCATTTTCGATGTGTGTGGCACTGGAATTGTGGCGACGGCACAGCCCCAAAGATGGCAACCCCGCTTGTACATAGCCGAGTTTGCCGCACAGAAACATGGTACAGTGTACCCGAAAATGACCCCTCCAACACACGTCCAATAATAATATCCTACAATATCATGCACCACAACAATCTGCAGGGTCCCCTCCACACGCACAAACACAAAAAACCGCACACACAAACACCAGCGAACGCACGCACACGCGCATGCATACACACCCTCCCATGAATAAAGCTAAAGAAGCATTTCCAAAGATGTGACGAAACCGCCGTTTTCGGGCCCTTGCCCCCCGCACTTTTCCGCAGTTCCAGAGCCCAGGGCAGCAGGACCCTATTCTACTATATGCAGACAAACTTCACAACCATTTTCGATGTGTGTGGCACTGGAATTGTGGCGACGGCACAGCCCCAAAGATGGCAACCCCGCTTGTACATAGCCGAGTTTGCCGCACAGAAACATGGTACAGTGTACCCGAAAATGACCCCTCCAACACACGTCCAATAATAATATCCTACAATATACATGCACCACAAACAATCTGCAGGGTCCCCTCCACACGCACAAACACAAAAAAACCGCACACACAAACACCAGCGAACGCACGCACACGCGCATGCATACACACCCTCCCATGAATAAAGCTAAAGAAGCATTTCCAAAAGATGTGACGAAACCGCCGTTTTCGGGCCCTTGCCCCCCGCACTTTTCCGCAGTTCCAGAGCCCCAGGGCAGCAGGACCCTATTCTACTATATGCAGACAAACTTCACAACCATTTTCGATGTGTGTGGCACTGGGAATTGTGGCGACGGCACAGCCCCAAAGATGGCAACCCCGCTTGTACATAGCCGAGTTTGCCGCACAGAAAATGGTACAGTGTACCCGAAAATGACCCCTCCAAACAACGCCAATAATAATATCCTTTCAATATCATGCCCCCACAACAATCTGAGGGTCCCCTCCCCACGCACAAACACAAAAAACCGCACACACAAACACCAGCGAACGCACGCACACGCGCATGCATACACACCCTCCCATGGGAAAAAAGCTAAAGAAGCATTTCCAAAGATGTGAAAGAAACCGCCCTTTTCGGGCCCTTGCCCCCGCACTTTTCCCGTTCCCAAACCCCGGGGCAACCCTATTTTACTATACAGACAAACTTTACAACCCCTTTTCATGGTGTGGCCTGGAATTTGGCGACGGCCCGCCCCCAAAATGGGGAACCCCCCCTTTACAACCCATTTTCCCACAGAAACATGGAAGTGACCCCCAAAAACCCCCCCAACACACCCAAAATAATATTACAATATCATGCCCCCCAAAATCTGCAGGGCCCCTCCACAGCACCCCAAAACAAAAAACCCCACACACAAACACCCGAACGCACCCCACACGCGCTCTACACACCCTCCCAAATAAAGTAAAAAAGCATTTCAAAAATGTGGGCAAACCGCCTTTTTGGGCCCTTCCCCCCGCACTTTTCGCATTCCAGAGCCCCCGGGAGCAGGCCCTATTTACAAAAACAGACAAAATTTTCCCCCATTTTCCCATGGTGGGCACTGGAAATTTGGGAGGCACACCCCCAAAATAACCCCCCTTGTACTAGCCAGTTTGCCGCACAAAAAAGGTCAGTGTACCCCAAAAGACCCCCCAACAATCCAATAATAAATCCCACAAAATCATGACACAAACAATTCGGGCCCCCCCCACGCCCCCAAAAAAAAAAAAAAAAAAAAAAAAAAAAAAAAAAAAAAAAAAAAAAAAAAAAAAAAAAAAAAAAAAAAAAAAAAAAAAAAAAAAAAAAAAAAAAAAAAAAAAAAAAAAAAAAAAAAAAAAAAAAAAAAAAAAAAAAAAAAAAAAAAAAAAAAAAAAAAAAAAAAAAAAAAAAAAAAAAAAAAAAAAAAAAAAAAAAAAAAAAAAAAAAAAAAAAAAAAAAAAAAAAAAAAAAAAAAAAAAAAAAAAAAAAAAAAAAAAAAAAAAAAAAAAAAAAAAAAAAAAAAAAAAAAAAAAAAAAAAACCCCCCCCCCCCCCCCCCCCCCCCCCCCCCCCCCCCCCCCCCCCCCCCCCCCCCCCCCCCCCCCCCCCCCCCCCCCCCCCCCCCCCCCCCCCCCCCCCCCCCCCCCCCCCCCCCCCCCCCCCCCCCCCCCCCCCCCCCCCCCCCCCCCCCCCCCCCCCCCCCCCCCCCCCCCCCCCCCCCCCCCCCCCCCCCCCCCCCCCCCCCCCCCCCCCCCCCCCCCCCCCCCCCCCCCCCCCCCCCCCCCCCCCCCCCCCCCCCCCCCCCCCCCCCCCCCCCCCCCCCCCCCCCCCCCCCCCCCCCCCCCCCAGGACCCCCTTTTCTATTTCAGACAAACTTAAAACCATTTTGAGTTTTTGGGGATGGGGAAATTTGGCGCGGACAGCCCAAAAAAGGCAACCCCCTTGTACAACCCATTTGCCCCACAGAAACTGGTACAGTGACCCGAAAAAGACCCCCCCAACACACCCAAAAAAATACCCCTTTTTATCACCCAACAATCTCGGGCCCCTCCCCACGCAAAAACACAAAAAAACCGCACACCAAAACCCGAACGCACCACACCCAGCAACAAAAACCCCCCAAAATAAAAATTTTAAAAAAAGCTTTCCAAAATGTGAGAAACCGCCTTTTCGGGCCCCCGCCCCCCGCCTTTTTTTTCCGTTCCGAGCCCAGGGGCAGGGGCCCCCCAAATATAGCAGACAAACTTACAAACCCTTTTCGAGGTGGGATGGATTTGGGGGGGCCAAAACCCCCAAAGTGGAAAAACCCCCCTTGTACTAGCCCGGGTTTTCCCCACAAAACAAGGAATTACCCCAAAAGACCCCCCCAACACACGTCCCAATAATAAATCCCACAATAAAACCCCAAAAAAACAACTGCAGGGCCCCCCAAGCCCCAAAACAAAAAACCGCACAACAAACACCCCGAAGCAGCACAAAGGCCAAAAATAACCCCCCCATAATAAAGCTAAAAACCCCTTTAAAGATTTACGAAACCCCCGGTTTTTTGGGCCCTTGCCCCCCGCACTTTTCCGCAGCCAGGGGGCCCAGGGGAGCAGGACCCTATTCTTTCTATAAAAAAAAGGGGGAAAAAACAAAAACTTTTCCCAAACCCCAAACCCCAATTTTTCGATTTTTGGGCACGGGGAAATTTTTGGGGCCGGGGGGCCCAACCCCCCCCCCAAAGTTTTTGGGCCCCCCCGCTTGTTTCATTACCGAAAAATTTTTTTGCCGCCCCGAAACAAGGAAAAAGGGACCCCCAAAATGACCCCCATCCAACCCCCGTCCCCAAAAATTTAAAAATCCTAAAAAAAACCCCTAAAAACATACCAACCCCCAACAAAACCCGCAAAAGGGTCCCCTCCCCAAAGCAAAAAACAAAAAAAAAAAACCGCAAAAACCACAAACACCACGAACCCCAAAGCCCCAAACCCCAATTCATAAAAAACCCCCCCCCATGAATAAAAAGGGAAAAAAAAGCATTTTTCCCAAAGGAAAGTGACGAAAAAAAAAAACCGCCGTTTTTCCCGGGCCCCCTTGCCCCCCGCACCTTTTTTTTTCCCCAGTTCCCAAACCCAAGGGGAGCAGGACCCCCAAAATTCCAAAAATAAATCCAGTCAAAAATTCACAACCTTTTTGGAAAAGGGGTTTTTGGGACCCGGGAAATTGGGGGGGGACGGGCCCCAGCCCCCAAAAAATGCCAAAAACCCCCCTTGGGACATAACCGAGTTTGGCCCCCAAAAGAAACATGGGGTTAAAAAAAGTGTAAACCCCAAAATGAAAACCCCCCAACACACTTTCCCCAATAAAAAAAAAAAATCCCCCTAAAATAATTAAAAAAAGCCCCAACCCAACCCCAAAAAATTGCCAAGGGGGGCCCCTCCACCGCACAAACCAAAAATAAAAAAAAAACAACCCCCCCCACACAAAAAAAACAAACCCGCGAACGCCCCGGGACCCCGCGCATGCAAAACACAAACCCCCCCATAAAAAAAAGCAAAAAAAGCAAAATTTCCCAAAGGGGTTTGGGGAAAGAAACCGCCCCTTTTTCGGGCCCTTTGCCCCCCCCAACCTTTTTCCGGGATTTCCCCGAAAACCCAGGGGAAACAGGAAACCCCTTTTTTTCTAAAAAGCAGACAAAATTCACCCAACCCTTTTTTGATGTGGGGGTGGCCACTGGAATTTTGGGCGCCCCCCCCACCAAGGCCCCCCAAAGTTTGGGAACCCCGCTTTTTTACAAAACCCCAAATTTTGCCGCACAGAAAAAATTAACAGTGTCCCCCCAAAATGACCCCCCCAAACCAAAAACACTTAATAAAAAATACCAACCAAAATAAAAAACCCCCCAAAGCAAACCCCCCAACAATCCCCGCCGGGTTTCCCCTCCACAAAGCCCCCAAAAAAACAAAAAAAAAAAAGGCCCCCACCCCAAACAAAACCCCAGCGAAACGCCCCGCACAAACCCCGCATGCATACAAAACCCCCCCCCCCCCCAAGAATAAATCCCCAAAAGCAAATTTTCCCAAAAAAGTTTAAAGAAAAAAAAAAACCCCCGTTTTCCCCGGGCCCTTGGGGGCCCCCCGGGAACCTTTTTTTTTTTTTTCCCCAGATTACCCCGAAACCCAGGGCAGCAGGACCCTATTCTAAAATATAAAAGCAAAACAAACTTTTAAACCCTTTTCGAAGTGTGTGGGCACTGGAAATTGGGGGCGGCGGGGGCCAACAGGCCCCCCAAAGAAAGGCAAAACCCCCCCTTGGAAAAAAGCCGGTTTGCCCCCCCCACAAAAAAAATGGAACAAGGGGAAAACCCAAAATGACCCCCCAACACACGCCCCAAAAATTAAAATCCCCAACAAATTAAAAAATGCCCCCAAAAACAACCCCCGGGTTTCCCCCCACACGCACAAAACGAAAAAAAAAAACCCCCCCAAAAACACAAAACCAATTTAAACGGAAACGCCCCAACCGAAAAAGCCCAAAAACAAACCCTCCCCAAAAAAAATAAAGCTAAAAGGAAACCCAATTTTCCAAAGTTTTTTTTTTTAAAAAGCCCCCCTTTCCCCCCAAAAACAAAAATTAAAAAGCCCTTTTTTTAATTTGTTTTAAAAGGGGGGGTTTAAAAAGGGTGAATAAAAAAGAAAAAAAGGCAGACTTTTATTATATTTGACAGAAAAAACAAATTTTAATATTGAATGGCCGAAAAATAAGGGGAACAAAAAAGGTAAGTTTAAAAAATCTTTCAACCTTTAAGGCTGTAGTAAATTTGGATTATTTCATTTGTTCAAACTCATATAAGAAAAAGGTGAAACAAATGAAAGTTAAAGATTTAATGGAGTATTCGGATCATTGTCCACTTGATTTAGATATAGATATACCAATCATGGACAAAACATATATGCACAAGTCCATCAAAATAATGAGAGATACACAGGCAGAGTATATAACTAAAAGATTCATCACAACAAATAAGATTTTTATGGGATAAAAATTCCAAAGAACAATTTCAAAGGGCACTTTTACTACCATCAATGCAACTACATATAACACAAATAAAAAATCAAACAAAAACAGTATTAGAACAAATAGATAAAAAATATAAAGCAATCTGATTTAACAAATGTAGTCAATGAATGTTCCAAGCAAACTGTCTGATATCTTTATCAAAGTGGCAAAATTAAGCTTGAAGACCAGAAAGTCAAACCTTTAAGAAGAATTAAACGCAATAAAAAATGGTTTGACTCAGAATGTACAAGTACGAGAAAAGAAGTAAAATCTTTACTAAATGCAATGAACAGAACTCCATATAAAGTTGAATTTCGGCAGAAATACTTTCAAAAAAGAAAACAGTACAATACTTTGATAAAAAGAAAAAGAAAATCTTCAAAAATAAGTTAGTATCGCAACTACATGATGCCATCGAAGAAGATCCAAGTATACTGTGGAAAAACTTTACAAAAATTAAAAGAAAGCGAAGATGATGGATTGAAACATCAAAATCATATTAGTAACAGTAATGTGGACTGGACACTTAAAAACACTAGTAGGAAAAGAGCCGCAAATAGATCCAGAACGCAAAAAGCAAGTACAAATCATGTTCGAAAAATTGAAAATAACTGATAACCCACTCTTAGATAAGCAAATTACAACAGAAGAAATTACAAAAACAATCAAAAGACTAAAAAATAACAAATCACCAGGAAAAGATGGAATAACAAATGAAATGATTAAATCAGCTTCATCTAGTCTTATAGAGACAATGCGAGATATTTTCAATTTAGTGTTAGAAACGGGTATATATCCCTGGGACTGGAAAGTGGGAGTGAATGTTCCTATCTATAAAAGTGGATGCACATATAACCCGGAAAACTACAGAGGCATCACATTAACAAACACTATAGGGAAACTTTTTTGTCAAATACTAAATCATAGAATATCTGATTAT
Organism: Stramonita haemastoma; assembly: GCA_030674155.1. Lineage (NCBI taxonomy): Eukaryota > Metazoa > Mollusca > Gastropoda > Neogastropoda > Muricidae > Stramonita > Stramonita haemastoma. Next base: position 29,760,441 of record CM060342.1, read on the forward strand.
TTAGAAAATAACAATAGTATTGTCAGAGAACAAGCTGGATTCAGGAAACATGCAGAACTACGGATCATATTTTTCTACTTAAAAACTTAATAGATAAAGTACTAAAAGTAAAAACTAAAAGACTCTATTGCTGCTTTGTAGATTTTCAGAAAGCTTTTGACAATGTGTGGCATGAGGGTCTTCTAATAAAGCTGAACGAAATAGGGATAACAGGTAAAACCTATAATGTTATTAAAAACATGTATTCGAATGCAACAGTAGTTACAAAAATACAAGGAAAACACACTGATGAAATCATAGTGAAAAGAGGGGTGCATCAGGGAAATACATTAAGTCCTACATTATTTAACGTGTATGTCAATGATATAGTTCAATATATTGACGAGAAAGATTCGCCGTACATAACCGCAACAGATAGAATTCCTTGTTTACTCTATGCTGATGACCTAGCATTACTATCAACAACCAAAGTAGGTCTTCAAATTAAGCTGAATAAACTGCAAGAGTACATTTCGAACTGGGGTTTAAGGATAAACAAATCAAAAACAAAGGTAATAGTCTTTACGAAATCACCTCCTAAAATTCCAATTTATTTTAAATGTGGAGAACATATAATTGAAACAGTAAAACATATAAATATCTAGGTGTCATTTTTCATCAGAATGGTAAGTTTCAAGCAACTCAAGAACATTTAGTAAAACAAAGCAACAAAGCATTGTACGCCTTTAAAAGAGCAATTCACGGACAGAATTTAAAGACTAATATAATAATGCGTTTATTTGACTCATTAATAACCCCTGTTTTAACTTATGGAGCAGAAGTTTGGTTTCCTTTTTGTTTTCATGGGGAAACAGAATTTCATATTGATGAATTGTTTAAGACATGCTTATCAAATCAGTTTATGTACGAACATTTTCATATTAAATTTTGTAAACAAATACTGGGAGTTCATAAAAAAGCATTAGTACTACCCACTTTAGGGGAATTGGGAAGATATCCACTGACCCTTAAAATCATATGCCAGATAGTATCCTTTTGGATTCATTTGATAGAATCAAAACCAGACTCTTATATTAGAATAGTATACGATAATTTGTATCAGAAGAATAGGTATGATAAATGGATCAATACGGTAAAAAATATTCTTTACACAATTGGATTTAAAACATGTGTGGAAAAACCAAAGTACTCTTGATGTGCATCGGTTAAGCTATGCTGTTCAAAGAAAGCTTGAGGCTATGTATAAAACATTCTGGATCTACCAGAAGAAACAGTGTCAAAGCTAAAATTTTATGATTTTGCTACCAAAGAGTACAGGATGGAACCATATTTAATAAACTATGAAAACAAATCCCATAAAATTACCTTTTGTAAATTTCGCATAAGTTGTCACAGTTTAATGATAGAGAAAGGGAGGCACCAAAATATGCTCAGAGAGGACAGAAAATGTAAAAACTGTGACAAAATAGAAGACGAATTTCATTTACTTGATGAATGTGTCTTATATAATGAACTTAGAAACAATTTGTTACTAAAGATTAAAACAAGAGACAATGAATGTAAACAATGTATAGATAAGTTAAGCGACATAATCACAGTTGATATCTATCAAGCAGATATCATTAGATATGTCTATGAATGTATGGAGAAACGAGACAAAGAAAAGTAGAATGCAACATGTTTTTAGTGGACATCATTTGGCAGAAAGATAATTAAAACTGATGTTTGTTTTGTTGTGTCAAATAGGTCTGCATGACTTAAATGGCAATAAATATTCTGAATCTGAATCTGAATCTGAATCTGAATCAAACACCAGCGAACGCACGCACACGCGCATGCATACACACCCTCCCATGAATAAAGCTAAAGAAGCATTTCCAAAGATGTGACGAAACCGCCGTTTTCGGGCCCTTGCCCCCGCACTTTTCCGCAGTTCCAGAGCCCAGGGCAGCAGGACCCTATTCTACTATATGCAGACAAACTTCACAACCATTTTCGATGTGTGTGGCACTGGAATTGTGGCGACGGCACAGCCCCAAAGATGGCAACCCCGCTTGTACATAGCCGAGTTTGCCGCACAGAAACATGGTACAGTGTACCCGAAAATGACCCCTCCAACACACGTCCAATAATAATATCCTACAATATCATGCACCACAACAATCTGCAGGGTCCCCTCCACACGCACAAACACAAAAAACCGCACACACAAACACCAGCGAACGCACGCACACGCGCATGCATACACACCCTCCCATGAATAAAGCTAAAGAAGCATTTCCAAAGATGTGACGAAACCGCCGTTTTCGGGCCCTTGCCCCCCGCACTTTTCCGCAGTTCCAGAGCCCAGGGCAGCAGGACCCTATTCTACTATATGCAGACAAACTTCACAACCATTTTCGATGTGTGTGGCACTGGAATTGTGGCGACGGCACAGCCCCAAAGATGGCAACCCCGCTTGTACATAGCCGAGTTTGCCGCACAGAAACATGGTACAGTGTACCCGAAAATGACCCCTCCAACACACGTCCAATAATAATATCCTACAATATCATGCACCACAACAATCTGCAGGGTCCCCTCCACACGCACAAACACAAAAAACCGCACACACAAACACCAGCGAACGCACGCACACGCGCATGCATACACACCCTCCCATGAATAAAGCTAAAGAAGCATTTCCAAAGATGTGACGAAACCGCCGTTTTCGGGCCCTTGCCCCCCGCACTTTTCCGCAGTTCCAGAGCCCAGGGCAGCAGGACCCTATTCTACTATATGCAGACAAACTTCACAACCATTTTCGATGTGTGTGGCACTGGAATTGTGGGCGACGGCACAGCCCCAAAGATGGCAACCCCGCTTGTACATAGCCGAGTTTGCCGCACAGAAACATGGTACAGTGTACCCGAAAATGACCCCTCCAACACACGTCCAATAATAATATCCTACAATATCATGCAACCACAACAATCTGCAGGGTCCCCTCCACACCGCACAAACACAAAAAACCGCACACACAAACACCAGCGAACGCACGCAACACGCGCATGCATACAACACCCTCCCATGAATAAAGCTAAAAGAAGCATTTCCAAAGATGTGACGAAACCGCCGTTTTCGGGCCCTTGCCCCCCGCACTTTTCCGCAGTTCCAGAGCCCAGGGCAGCAGGACCCTATTCTACTATAAAGCAGACAAACTTCACAACCATTTTCGATGTGTGGGGGCACTGGAATTGTGGCGACGGCACAGCCCCAAAGATGGCAACCCCGCTTGTACATAGCCGAGTTTCCCGCACAGAAACATGGTACAGTGTACCCGAAAATGACCCCTCCAACACACGTCCAATAATAATATCCTACAATAATCATGCACCACAAACAATCTGCAGGGTCCCCTCCACACGCACAAACACAAAAAACCGCACACACAAACACCAGCGAACGCACGCACACGCGCATGCATACACACCCTCCCATGAATAAAGCTAAAGAAGCATTTCCAAAGATGTGACGAAACCGCCGTTTTCGGGGGCCCTTGCCCCCCGCACTTTTCCCGCAGTTCCAGAGCCCAGGGCAGCAGGACCCTATTCTACTATATGCAGACAAACTTCACAACCATTTTCGATGTGTGTGGCACTGGAATTGTGGCGACGGCACAGCCCCAAAGATGGCAACCCCCGCTTGTACATAGCCGAGTTTGCCGCACAGAAACATGGTACAGTGTACCGAAAATGACCCCTCCAACACACTCCAATAATAATATCCTACAATATCATGCACCACAACAATCTGCAGGGTCCCCTCCACACGCACAAACACAAAAAACCGCACACACAAACACCAGCGAACGCACGCACACGCGCATGCATCACACCCTCCCCATGAATAAAGCTAAAGAAGCATTTCCAAAGATGTGACGAAACCGCCGTTTTCGGGCCCTTGCCCCCCCACTTTCCGAGTTCTGAGCCCAGGGCAGAAGGACCTATTTAATATATGGAAGACAAACTTCACATACCATTTTCGTGTGTGTGGCATGGAATTTGTGGCGACGGCACAGTCCCCAAAGATGGCAACCCCGCTTGTTCTTAGCCGAGTTTGCCGCACCAGAAACTTGGTTACAGTGTACCCGAAAAATGACCCCTCGCACAATCACACGGTCAAGATAATATCTACAATTATCATGACCACAACAATTGCGGGTCCCCTCCTCACGCCACAATTTCACAAAAAACCGCACCCTCCAAACACAGCGAACGCACGCCACGGCATGCATACACACCTCCATGGAATAAAGCTAAAGAAAGGCATTTCCAAAGATGTGACGAAACCGCCGTTTTCGGGCCCTTGCCTCCCCGCACTTTTCGCGTTCCAGAGACCAGGGCAGCAGGACCCTATTCTACTTTATGCAGGACAAACTTAACAACCTTTTCGATGGTGTGTGGCATGGAATTTGTGGCGGACGCACAGCCCAAAGATGGCAACCACCGCTTGTACATAGCCGAGTCTTGCCGCCAGAAACATGGGTACAGTGTACCCGAAAATGACCCCTCCAACACACGTCCATAGATAATATCACTACAATATCATGCACCACAACAATTGACAGGGTCCCCTCCACTCGCACAAAACACAAAAACCGCACACACAAACACTTGCGAACGCACGCACACTGCGCAGCAATTGCACACCCTCCCATGAATAAAGCTAAGTAAGACATTTTCCAATGATGTGACGACAACGCCGTTTTCGGGCCCTTGCCCCGCACTTTTCCGAAGTTCCAGAGCCCAGGGCAGCAGGACCCTATTCTACTATATGCAGACAAACTTCACAACCATTTTCGTGTGTATGGCACTGGAATTGTTGGCCGACGGCACAGCCCAAAGATGGCAACCCCCGCTTGTAATAGCCGAGTTTCCGCACAGAAACATGGTACAGAGTACCCTGAAAAGACCCCTCCAAACAACGTCGCAATTATTAATATCCTACAATACATGCACCACAAACTATCATGCAGGGTCCCTCCACACCGCACAAAACACAAAAAAAAACCCGCATCTCACAAACTCCAGCGGAAACGCACGCACACGCGC
>CM060342.1:29770633-29773133 GCA_030674155.1 Stramonita haemastoma
CTTTTGCAAGTAAGAATTCCTGTTGTTGTTGTTTTTAATGTGGGTTTTTTTTGTTTGTTTTTCAAATCAGCCTTTCCTTGTGGTTTAGATGTTTGATTCTGTTGTGGTTTATACTTTTTTTCCAAATCAGAAATGGATTATATTTTTTTTTCAAATCAGATTTACCACGGTTAATATTTTTCGAAATTAGACCTATATTAAGGCGGTTTAGATTTTCCAAATGAGTTCCAAATAGTTTAAATTTTGTAAAATCAGACCATTATGGTCCTTCTTTTTCTTTTTCTTCGTCGAACCTCAGACAGCAAGTATTGTTATCTGTAATATGAGCGAAAATGCTTGTGCTGCCGTTAAGCGCCTGAACAAGTCAGGCCCAGCGCATCCGACTTCAGTATGGGAGGAGAAAATCTTTTAAATCTTTCTGGAAAAAGGCAGGAGAGTGGACCAAGAAGGCAGAAAATAGTCCAGAATGATTTACAAGTACAAAAGGAACAAGGCATAAACAAAAGAGAGGGATAGAAATTCCCTCTTTTCTATCCCTCTCTTTGTTTCTGTCTAATTCCTGTTCTTCCTGTTTCCTTCCTTCTTGTCTAATTTCTACCTTCTTGGTCTATTCTCCTTTCTTATTTCCAGGAAGAAGAAAAAAAACTAAAATATAACAATTCTCTCCCACGCCGAAGTCGCATATGCTGAGCTTGACTTTTCATGTCAGGCACTTGATAACAGCACAACGCATTTTTTTGCTCATATGACAAGACATCAATAAGTACTGTCTGAGCTTTCGACGAAAAGAGGAAAAAAAAAAAGTTTTGCAATTTAGCTGGAACATTTGGTGGGGAGAGAGATTTATTTCCCAACACGGGTTGCTGCATAGACTTTTTTTTCCGAATCTTCGATCCACTCACTGCAAAACCAGGGCCCAGACCACATAGCGTTGACACTGATTGATGATGTCCAGTAAAAAGTGCTAGACTCTACATTGCAAGGCTGCTGTGTTATTAGGGACGGGATAGCTCAGTGGTCAGAGCGCTCGCTTTCCCCAAGCCGCAGCAATGAGCGTGGTCACCATGTGGATGGGTGACTGTTTACGCAACTTGGCTTCAGTACAGTCTCCCTAGTTCACTCACTCACTCACTCACTCACTCAGTCCCATGTCCCAAAGGACGTAGGGGGGACATGAGAGAAGACGCAACAGAGATCTTTTTCCATGCTTCACGATCCTGTGTGGCTAGTAGGAGGTGTTGCAGGGGTTGGGCGGTCCAGTCTTTGATGTTGTCAACCCATGATTTCTTTGGCGGCCTCTTCTTCTCTTGCCCTCGACTGTTCCTTGCAGGATGGTTTTTGCTAGGGTGTTGTGTCTTGTGGTGTGACCAAACCACATCAGCTTTCTCCTCTTTATGGTGGAGAGCAAAGGCTCTTGGGGGCGCACACGCTTTTTGATTTCTTCTTTCACGTAGTTATTGGTCTTGTGTTCTTTGTATGCTATTTTGAGGAGTCTTCTGTGGCACTTGTTCTCGAATGTTTGGATTCTCCTCTCTAACTCTGCTGTCAGAGTCCATGATTCGCCAGGGCTGCCTTCTCTCACCTGTACTCTTCAACCTATTCCTCGAAAACATCATGACAGAGACACTGCAAAACCACCACACTTCCATCTCCATTGGTGGAAGACCCCTTTGCAACCTCAGATTTGCAGATGACATCGACCTCATGGGCAGCAGCAAACAAGAACTGCAAATCCTCACAGACAATTTAACAGATCGAGCGAGCGCATACGGCATGGAGGTCAGTACAGAGAAATCAAAGATCATGGTCAACAGCGCGAGTAATGACATCACGGAAGTAAAGATGAATGGAGAAACACTAGAAGAGGTGAGCCAATTCAAATACTTAGGCTCCATCCTAACAAAAGATGGCACATCAAACAATGAAGTGAAAGCTCGCATTGCAACAGCAACATCTGCTCTAGTCAGACTCGAGAAGATCATCAGAAGCAACAACATCAGCTTCTGCACCAAATACCACCTTTACAAATCCTCGTGATTATCTTGGGATCGACTCCTTATTCACCCTGTGAATTTATCTATGACTCTCCTTCTACTCTCTCACCCATCTTTCTACATGGGTTTTCTCCTCTCTCCTCTCTCTCTCTCCTCTCTCTCTCTCTCTCTCCCCTCCTCTCTCCTCCTCTCTCTCTCTCTCTCTCCTCTCTCTCTTCTCTCTCTCTCTCTCTCTCTCTCTCTCTCTCTCTCTCTCCTCTCTCTCTCTCTCTCTCTCTCTCTCTCTCTCTCTCTCTCTTCTCTCTCTCTGGGTCAGGGAAGGTAAGCAGCTGAGGGAGAGGAGATGGGCGCCGCCCTCAATATGCTTGCCCCTGGAGAAACTGAGGTCTCTGACATCTTCTTTCTCAATGACCGTACAGAGTTATGGGAACACCTTTACCTTTTATGGTGTAAAATGTTTCATCGATACTGTCTTCAGCCAGTATAACAGCATGTACTCTAGTTGT
>CM060342.1:29780633-29788133 GCA_030674155.1 Stramonita haemastoma
TGCATTTCTTCTTCTTCTTTCTTCTTCTTCTCTTCTTCTTCTTCTTCTTCTTCTTCATTCTTTGTCTTCTTTCATTCTTCTTCTACTTCCCTTCTCTTCTTCTCTTCTTCTTCTTCTTCTTCTTCTTCTCCTTCTTCTTTTCTTCTTCTCTTCTTTCTTCTTCTTTCTTCTTCTTCTTCTCCTTCTCTTCTTCCTTCTTCTCCTTCTCCTATCGTTGCCCTACACTCAGACAGCAACTCTGAAGGCCCTGACAAATGCTGCCGTGGTACACTGAAGGCCCTCCAGGGGTCCAAAGAGCTTGTCCCTCATCGGCAGGTCAGTAGGCCAGATAACGGCCCTCACTCAGGTGCTGGTGTGTTGTTGGACAGGTCTGGAGGAAGTGTTCCACTGTCATGGGAGAAGTGAGTGCCACCACACTGGCACACAGCAAAATCCCCAATGCGGATGAGACTCGAAACCGAGGCCCCGTGTGCGAATGTACGCAGAACATCTTGCGCACACGTTAAAACCCCGTTCCACCTTTCGGAAGAGTAGGCCATCGTGTGCCGGTAGGAGCGGATGACAAAATTATAACAAACCAGCATGCACACAGGTGTCGTGTTTAGACACCATCCCTGAAGAAAAATCGGGGAATTGGAGTTGGGGATCTTTGCGCCTGGTGGCAGCATGATCTGTGGCTCTGTAGGTCAAATGCAAGCGCTTTGATTTGTCTTTACAAGAGATAGCGCTATACAAATTCCATGTATTAATTAATTAATTAATTAATTAAACTTAGTGAACTTGTGATGTTTGAGTCTGCAGTTCATAGTTTTAAAAATCCATGGGTGAATGATTCAATGATAACTCAGTTTGGTTGCGAGACGTCTCGAGTTGTTTTTTTTTTCAAATATATTATGTCTATGCATTCAAACCTGTTTGAGTATGCTTAAAAACACACTTATTTAGTTAGTTAGTTAGTTAGTTAGTTTGATAGTTAGTTAGTTATGTATTTATTTATCTATTTATTATTCATTTATTTATCTATTCTTTTATATCGAGGATAATGGAATAAGCACTCGTGTGTTTTTTTTTAAAATCCAGTCCCCGTGTGTATGCAGTTTTGTAAATCGTGTCATCTGTTCCCACCGGCGCGGCACACAATGGCCTACTCTTAAGAAAAGCGGAAAAGGATTTAACGTGTGCGCAAGTTGTTCTGCATGCGTTTAAACACGGGTCTTGGTTTATGGTCTCATCCGAAGGACTTTTGAGGAGAGTGGAGTCAGCACTGATGTTAACTTCAGGGGGAAAATCCCCTCGAACAGGAATCGAATCCGAGTTGTCAAATTGCGAGCGCAATGTTCTGACCACTAGGCTACCCCGTCCCCACACTTCTCTGTGTGTGTGTTGTTGTTGTTCTTCAATTTAACGTCTATTCACAATAAGTGATATTAGACACAAAAAGGCAAACAATTCAGAAAAAAGGAACTGTCTAACAACTATAACCATAATACAATGAAGTAATTGAATTCACACATTAAGTAACTGTATAACTAATGTAACTACAACATATTAAAAAGGCATATATATATATATATATATATATATATATATATATATATATATATATATATATATATATTCCATACGAAAAGAACAGGGGAGAAAAACAATGTCGAGAACTATACCATGGTGGGCAGAAAGCCTTTGCTTAAAATCAATAAATGACATATTTACTTGCACTATAACAAATTACTAACACAACTCTGTGTGTGTGTGTGTGTGTGTGTGTGTGTGTGTGTGTGTGTGTGTGTGTGTGTGTGCGTGCGTGCGTTTATAAAACAATCACCTAAGCCCTTCAAACGTAAGTCTTAGAGACTGGTTTATTTCCGAGCTATTGAAGATAAACATCATAGATCTAATGACTAAATCCAAGCAGGAAGATGTCACTATTGACGAAATTAACGATGAGCTGACGTCAATGATTCTGACGGCAGCAAAATAAAATCTACTTTTGGTACAAATCCAATTCATAGGTTAAAACGTGTTAAAAAGCCATCGAAAATGTGGTTCAATGCAGAATGCTCTGTTAAGTAAACGGAGACATTCCAGAAACACGTTTTTTCTTGAAAATAATCAGAGAGATCTGCTTAGTCATAAAGTGGTAATAAAAATAATTTTAAAAAAAGTAAAACGTTGTATTGCAAACTACAAAATACCATCAGAAAAACATGTCAGAAAGCAAAATAAAAAAAATGGTGTCAACGCTTAAAGACAATGAAAAAAAATAATTAAAAGGCAATAGTACAGATTTCTAGAAAGAAGTAGAAGAGCACTCTTTTGATGACTGTCCAGTTAGTTTGTCTACTCTTTTTGAACATTTTAAAACATTAAATGATGTAAATCCAGTAAGTCATCAATTTACAGATGATAATAGTACCTTTGAATACCATCCAGATTTAAGCTCAGATGATCTTAATAGATCTATCACTGAACAAGAAATGGAAACTGCCCTTGATGTAATGAAAACTGGTAAGGCAGCAGGTTACATGTTTATTCTAATTGTCAAGTATAGCAAACAAGTGCTTAAAACAAATACAGTTGCAGACAGGTAAAAGAAAAAAATGGGTGACGCTGCACTTGTGGCGATGCCCTCTCCCCGGGGAGAGCAGCCCGAATTTCATGCAGAGAAATCTGCTGTGACATAAAAGTGGTAATGAAAAATAAGAAAAAGGAAAAACGTTTTATTACAAACAATTTGTTGCTTTTCACCATTGCATATTGTGTCTTTTACAGAAATCCACATACTTAAAAAAAAAATGTCTTGAGTGTGTAATATTGTTTGTTTATTATTTTGCGATGAATTCTTGCTTTTCAGTTCCTGTTGGTATTGATAATACTTTTGGATGTATTGCTGTAAGGTTTCTTTTCTCCTGTTGAATTTGTTTGTTATCCTCTATGCCTGAAAAGGGGTGAAAGGAATTCAGTCTTGAATCTTTACGTCTTTCTGGTTTGACATTTTCTGAAGACAAAAAATGTGTATGTTTTCCTGCTTTCTGTTCCAACATTTTCTAAAGTAAAAAAAAAAAAAGTCTTTCTTTGCGTACTTATATTCCAACGTTTTTCATGTAAAACAAATGCTATTCTTTACATCTTTCAGTTCCAACATTTTTTCTAAAGTAAACAAAAAAGTCTTTGTTTTCGTCTTTCTTTTTTTACATGTTATGCAGTAAAAAAAAAAAAAAAAAAAAAAAAAAAAAAAAAAAGATAAAAAACTAACTAACTAACTAACTAAATAAATAAAAAGTTATTATTTAGGTCCCTCTCTTGAGACATTTTCTGAAATCAAAAACTGTTTTTCTACAATGATGTCTTTCTTTTCCAACTTTTTTTTTTTAAGAGACAAAACAAGTTTTTCTTTATGTCTTTCCTTTTCGACATTTTTCTGAAGTCAAAAGAATTTTTTTCTTTACGTTTTTCTTTTTCGACATTTTTCTGAATTCAAAACAAGTTTTTCTCTATATCTTTCTTTTTCGACAGTTTTCTGGTCAAAGCCAGCTTTTCTTTGTGTGTTTATTTTCCAACAGTTTTCTGAAGTCAAAACAAGTTTTTCTTTATGTCCTTCTTTTCCAACATTTTTCTGAAGTCAAAACAAGTTTTTTCTTTATGTCCTTCTTTTTCGACATTTTTCTGAAGTCAAAACAAGTTTTTCTTTACATCTTTCTTTTTCGACATTTTTCTGAAGTCAAAACAAGTTTTTCTTTACATCTGTCTATTTCGACATTTTTTCTAAAGTCAAAACAAGTTTTTCTTTACATCTTTCTTTTTCGACATTTTTCTGATGTCAAAACAAGTTTTTCTTTACATCTATCTTTTTCGACATTTTTCTGAAGTCAACACAAGTTTTTCTTTGTGTCTTTCTTTGGCCTTTTTTTTTTTTTTAAGTCACGTTTTCTTTTGAAGCTCCAACATCTTCAGTGCACGTACACGAAAAGTAAAGGGTAAGTCATTGCCTGAGAGTATAAGTAAATAGTGTGTGTGTGTGTGTGTGTGTGTGTGTGTGTGTGTGTGTGTGTGTGTGTGTGTGTGTGTGTGTGCGTGCGTGCGTGTGTCTGCGTACGTGCGTGCGTGCGCCCGCGCGCCGTGTGTGTGGTGTGTGTGTGTGTGTGTGTGTGTGTGTGTGTGTGTGTGTGTGTGTGTGTGTGTGTGTGTCTGCGTACGTGCGTGCGTGCGCCCGCGTGCCGTGTGTGTGTGTGTGTGTGTGTGTGTGTGTGTGTGTGTGTGTGTGTGTGTGTGTGTGTGTGTGTGTGTGTGTGTGTCTGCGTACGTGTGTGCGTGCGCCCGCGCGCCGTGTGTGTGTGTGTGTGTGTGTGTGTGTGTGTGTGTGTGTGTGTGTGTGGTGTGTGTGTGTGTTCAAATTCATTTAACGTCTTTTCACAAATTGTGATATTAGACGGGAGGGGGGGGGGGAGAGAAGAAGGTGGGTGTATGAGTGTCAAGAAAAGAGTTGTGTGTGTGTGTGTGTGTGTGTGTGTGTGTGTGTGTGTGTGTGTGTGTGTGTGTGTGTGTGTGTGTGTGTGTGTGTGTCTGCGTACGTGCGTGCGTGCGCCCGCGTGCCGTGTGTGTGTGTGTGTGTGTGTGTGTGTGTGTGTGTGTGTGTGTGTGTGTGTGTGTGTGTGTGTGTGTGTGTGTGTGTGTCTGCGTACGTGTGTGCGTGCGCCCCGCGCGCCGTGTGTGTGTGTGGTGTGTGTGTGTGTGTGTGTGTGTGTGTGTGTGTGTGTGTGTGTGTGTGTGTGTTCAAATTCATTTAACGTCTTTTCACAAATTGTGATATTAGACGGGAGGGGGGGGGGGAGAGAAGAAGGTGGGTGTATGAGTGTCAAGAAAAGAGTGTGTGTGTGTGTGTGTGTGTGTGTGTGTGTGTGTGTGTGTGTGTGTGTGTGTGTGTGTGTGTGGTCTGCGTGAGTGAGTGTGTGTGTGTATGTGTGTATGTCTGCGTACGTGTGTGAGTGCGTGCGTGTGTGCGTGTGTGCGTGCGCCCGCGCGCCGTGTGTGTGCGTGCGTGCGCGCGCCCGTGCGCCGTGTGTGTGTGTGTGTGTGTGTGTGTGTGTGTGTGTGTGTGTGTGTGTGTGTGTGTGTGTGTGTGTGTGTGTATACAATAATTATGTGACTACTGTGTCTGTAAGCCCAGACCATTAATGAGTCATTAACTCCATGGAGTGTGGCCTATAATGTGCAAATACTCATCAAGCATCCCATTTTGTCACACTCAACTCTACATTAATTAAGTTAATACACGCATGAGCTTGTGGATGGGAGAGAGTTACACTGTAAACTAGGAACATAGGAGCAGGAAAGATCTTCTTCCACATGATTGGGCTTTTGTTTTTTTCGTTCTTCGGTGACAGCTCCGATGTTAGCTAATAATGAGATTTTGTGTTTTGGACTGTTTGTTTGTTTGTTTGTTTGTTTGTTTGTTTGTGTTTGTTTGTTTGTTTGTCTGTCTGTTTGTTTGTTTCTTCTTTTTCTTGTTGCCCTAAATTGAGGTTGCCACATACTTCCGACTTTGGGGATGAAGTTTGTACTTCTTTTTGTCGTCCGTTATTATCAGCACGAATGGCCTACTCTTGCGAAAAGAAAAAACAGGTTTTAACCCGTGAGCAAGATGTTTTGTCTACGTTTGCACACACGTGACCTCGGTTTTTTCGTCTCATCTGAAACACTTGCATCCAGACCACCACTCAAAGTATAGTGCATTGTGGGGGTGGGGGTGGGGGGTTCGGGCACAAACAAGGATCAAACCACCCCACAGTACTTCGAACCCGGACTTTTTCGCTTTCTATAAGCTTTTGCGTTATCTCTAGACCACCCATCCACCAATAGCTATTATAATAGCTAGCGCCTATATGGCGAGGTATACTTGTAAAGAGTCATACACACAAACTTCTCTTGATCCAGTATGTGTTTATAGTTTCACAATGATCTAACACAAGATAAGTGAGACTAAGTACACCATCTTGGTGACCACCCCCACCCCACCCCCTTTTCTCCCCTGGGTGTTAACCTGGGGAACGCCCAACGACAACAACACATTCCACGCTGCTGGAGTCTTCTTTCAATCTGCAGCAGGTAAGTGTTTATGACGTTCTAAGCTTGTTCTGATGTGGACAGTATTGTTTTCCCTTTGAACCCCCCCCACCCCCACCCCAAAATAACTATTGTAGTCGTGTGTGTGTGTGTGTGTGTGTGTGTGTGTGTGTGTGTGTGTGTGTGTGTGTGTGTGTGTGTGTGTGTGTGTGTGTGCCTTGATCTTCAAGGGGATCAAGCCAATAAACTCATGAGAAAAGAAGAGAAAAATTAATGAGAAGGAGAATAAGGGAGAGGAAGAGGAGGTGGATGGCGTGGGGGTGGGGGTGGGTGGCTGGAGAGGAGGAGGAGGAGTGTGTGTGTGTGTGTGTGTGTGTGTGTGTGTGTGTGTGTGTGTGTGTGTGTGTGTGTGTGTGTGTGTGTGTGTGTGTGCGTGTATTGTTGTTGTTGTTTAATTTAAAGTCTATTCACACTTGGTGATATTAGACTTAAAGAAACAAAACAGAACAAACAAAAACAAAACAAACAAAAAAACTAACAAAAAAACACAAAACCACCTACCATAATAAATTTACAGAAGACTTGGAAATAATCCTAGCAACAATAGTGTGTGTGTTTATTTTTATTTTTTTTTTTTTATTTATTCTTTTATATCGAGGATAACAGAATAAGCAATCATGTGCTTTTTTTCATCCGGTCCCCGTGTGTATGCAGTTTTGTAAATATTGTCATCTGTTCCCACCGGCACACGATGGCCTACTCTTACGAAAAGCGGAACAGGATTTAACGTGTGCGCAAGATGTTCTGCGTGCGTACGCACACGGGGCCTCGGTTTAAAGTCTCATCCGAAGGACTTTTGGGGAGAGTGGAGTCAGCACTGATGTTAACTCCAGGAAGAAAATTTCCTCGACCGGACTCGAACCCGGGTCGTCAAATTGCCAGCGCAATGTTCTGACCACTAGGCTATCCGTCCCCCCTCTGTGTGCGTGCGTGCGTGCGTGCGTGCGTGGTGTGTGTGTGTGTGTGTGGTTTGGCTTCACATGTGTTGGGAGTTTGCATCATACGACTTTTTTTTTTTTTCATTTTTATTATTCTCTGTCGAGGTCGCTACGTTATGGTTTCGGGGGGGGGGGGGGGGGGGGGGGGGGGGGGGGGATGATTATTCCAAATTAAAACGAGTGACCATAACTATACTATAATAATTACATAGTAATCTAATGAACAGATTGGATGGCAAAATAAAATGTATGATATGCTGGTAGAAAACAGTGGGGTGGGCTTGTTTAATTATACGAAACAATTATGAAATGGCTGCCTGGCTTTTCTCCATCTAAGTGCTTTATTTAACGATTATTGTCTCTGGCTGCCTGACTTTTTCAGCATAGTCTGGTTTTAGTATTCTTGAGGAATTTAAAAAAAAATTAATACTAAAGGCAC
>CM060342.1:29808133-29813133 GCA_030674155.1 Stramonita haemastoma
GTGTGTGTGTGTGTGTGTGTGTGTGTGTGTGTGTGTGTGTGTGTGATTTATTTTTGTATTCTTTTATATCGAGGTGTGTGCGTGCTGTGCGTGTGTGTGTGTGTGTGTGTGTGTGTGTGTGTGTGTGTGTGTGTGTGTGTGTGTGTGTGTGTGTGTGTGTGTGTGTGTGTGTGGTGATTTATTATTTTTATTCTTTTATATCTAGGTGTGTGTGTGATTTATTATTTTATTCTTTTATATCGAGGTGTGTGTGTGTGTGTGTGTGTGTGTGTGTGTGTGTGTGTGTGTGTGTGTGTGTGTGTGTGTGTGTGTGTGTAAAGCTGAAGGTTTGTTCTTGTTTTTTGTTGAACAAGGATAGTTCGCTATTTTGGACACTAATCTCATTTAGCATTAATCGTAGTGTTATTTATGGCAGAGGGTTTGTTTGTGCTAAACTGAATTTATTTCTTTGTCTGTATGTGTGTGTGGTGTGTGTGTGTGTGTGTGTGTGTGTGGTGTGTGTGTGTGTGTGTGTGTGTGTGTGTGTGTGGTGTGATGGTGGTGTGTGTGTGTTGAGGGAGAGAGAGAGAGAGAGAGAGAGAGACAGAGACAGAGACAGAGACAGAGAGAGACAGAGAGAGACAGAGAGAGACAGAGAGAGACAGAGAGAGAGAGTTTCATTGAATTGTATTGTATTGTTTCGTATCATATCGTAACGAATTGTATCGTCATATCGTATCGTATCGTATCGTATCGCATTGTATTGTATTGTATTGTATTGTATTGTATTGTTATTGTGTTGTGTTGTATTGTATTGTATTGTATTGTATTGTATTGTATTACCACATTAAGTCATGGCAGATTTCTCTACGTGAAATTCAGGGTTGGAGGCTTGGAAGGGCGGAAGGGGTGGGGGTTGATGTGGCTTCATTTTCGCAAAAAAAAAAGCAAGTCGCTGTTTGACTCACAATTGATAACTATAGTGTCACAGCTCTTTTTCCGCCAATGACGAATAGCGATCCTCTTGAAGCTGGTAATAACAAGGCTTTTGACATAACTCACTTCCCATACATTTTTCACTCGACTTGATCTGACCTGATCTGAACTGACTTGACTTGACTTGACTGAACTCTGTGAGAAGTTGAGACACTGCACTGCATTTGCCATAGGTAAGTTGACTCTGGGGGATGGGATAGCTCAGTGTTCAGATTACTCGCTTTCCCCCAAGCTAAGGTTAAGCAGCATCGAGCGTGGTTACCAAAGTGGATGGGTGACCGTTTGCGCGCCTTGGCTTCAGTACAGTCCCCCAGTTCACCCAGCTGTCAAGGGGTACCTGCCCTCTTTAGCATCCGAGAAGGTAAAAGCAGCGAGGGAAAGGAGATGGGCACCGCCCTCAATATGCTGGCTCTCTAGAGAAGCTGAGGTTTGATGCTTCACTCCCCTACGACCACATAGGTTATGGAACACCTTTACCTTTTACCTTTAAGTTGGCTCTGGCGGAGCCCATTCCTCGCCGGGTACCAGGCTGCATGCTGGGTATGTTCGTGCCATTCATGGATATCACCGACTCTTAGATGGCTTACTTTCAATGGATAATTATTTTTGTTTAATTTTTGTTTGGTTGCTGTTTGGTTTGGGGATTTTTGTGTTGGTTTTTTTTTTTTTTTTGGTTGGGTTGGGTTTTTCGTTTGTTTGTTGTTGGTGGTGGTGGGTGTTTTTTGTTTTTTTTTAAAGTGTGTTGTTTGTGTGTTTGTTGATTAGTTTGTTTTTGTTGTTGGGTTGTTTTTTGTTTGTTGTTTTTTTGTTTTTTGCTTTTTTTTTTTTTTTTGCTTTTTTTTTTTTTTTGGGGGGGGGGGGGGGTGGGGGGGGGGGGGGGGGGGGGGGGGGGGGGGGATGCTGGTCTTTCCACGGCTACAGCTCTCAGGTTCTCCAATAGTGAAAATTGTGTGCATGCATCCGTTCGTGACCACCGTTTAGGTACCCGCATTCCGTTTTTTCGGGGATGATGTCCGAACTCAGCACCAGTGCGCATACGGTTTTTATTTATAATATATTTTTGGTCATCCATGATTCATACCTGTACGGGTAGCCTACTCTTCCGAAAGGCAGAACGGGTTTTAATAATCATATGCACAAAGATGTTCTGCTTTAAGTGTTCGCACACCTAGCCTCGGTTTTTAGTCTCCTCTGAAGGACTTTTAGGGGAGTGAGTGGAGTCAGTACTGATGTTAACTTCCAGGAAAAAAAGAAACATTCCTTGAACGGGCAATTCCTTGAACGGGCGCTGGCAATTTGACGACCCGGGTTCGAGTCCGATCGAGGAGATTTTTCTCCTGGAGTTAACATCAGTGCTGACTCCACTCTCCCCAAAAGTCCTTCGGATGAGACTTTCAACCGAGTCCCCGTGTGCGAACGCACGCAAATCATCTTGCGCACACGTTAAATCCTGTTCCGCTTTTCGTAAGAGCAGGCCATCGTGTGCCGGTGGGAACAGATGACAATATTTACAAAACTGCATACACACAGGGACTGGATGTAAAAAAAAAAAAGCACAGAGTGCTTATTCTATTATCCTCGATATAAAAGAATAAATCAAATCAAATATAAAAAAACGGGAGTTTCTGGGATGATTTGAACCCCGAGTCTATCCCGGGCCGTCAAGTCGTGAGCGGAACGCTGTAACCACTAAGCTATCTCCCATCCCCCCCCCCCTCCCCCCCCCCCTCGGACCTTCCCTGCACTGGTCGTGAGAGATTGGCGCCATTGACCATGATATGAATAAAAGCCAGACAAACAGTGCCCGTCCGTGATAACGAATACCCCCCCACCCCACACACACACACACACAACGCACGCACGCACGCACGCACGCACGCATGCACGCACACACACGCACGCATGCACGCACACACTCGCACGTACGCACGCATGCACGCACACACACACACACACACACACACACACACACACACACACACACACACAACACACAACACACACACACAACACACACCGGTGTTGTCCACGTCTTTTCTCTCGGTCTGTTTCTCTGTCTCTAATTTGTCTGTCTGTCTGTCTCCGTCTCTGTCTCTCTCCTGTTTGTCTGTCTGTCTCTGTCTCTGTCTCTCTCTCTGTGTCTCTCTCTGTCTCTATGTCCCTGTCTATGTCTGTGTTTGTCTGTCTGTCTGTCTATCTCTCTGTCTCCCTTCCATCCCCTCCCCCCCCCCTCTCTCTCTCTCTCTCTCTTCCCTCTCTCTCTCCTCCTCTCTCTTCTCTCTCTCTCTCTCTCTGTTCAAACAGAGACGCCTTCGTTGTCAACTATGCGGCTGGGTAACCTGCCAATGTTTCGTTATTTGCATACAATATCAGTCAGCCAGCCAGTCATCATGACATTGAATTAGAGTAGATTGTTTTTTTGTGTGTGTCTTGTATTGTTTTATGTTGTGTCGAGTTGTATGGCATTCTGTGGTATTGTATTGGCTTGTATTTTTTATTTGTAATTGCATTGTTAGTCTGTTCATGTTCTGTCACTTGTATGCTTCGTTGGTTAGCATTCCTAAGGTTGGGGACTGGATAGCTCAGTGGTCAGAGCACTCTCTTTCCCCAAGCCAATGTTAAGCAGCGTTCGAGCGTGATTACCATTTGGATGGGTGACCGTTTGTGCGCCTTGGCTACAGTACAGTTTCCCAGTTCCCCAGCTTGTAAATGGGTACCATAGGTCCAGGGAAGGTAAAGCAGCGAGGGAGAGGAGATGGGTGCCGCCCTCAATATGCTGGCCCCTAGAGAAGCTGAGGTCTCTGATGCCTCGTTCCTCTACAACCACATAGGTTATGGGACACCTTTACCTTACTTACTCCTAAGGTTCGGGATGGCCCAGTGGTTAGAGCTCAGCGCTTGTGATCTCTAACACCTGTGTTCGAATCTCCACAGAGACGCCCGTTCAAGGAGTTTTTTTCCTCTGGAGTTAACATCAGTGCCGACTCCACTCCCCCCGAATTTCCTTCGGATTAGACTATAAACTGAGGCCCCGTGTACGAACGCATGCAGAACATCTTGCACACACGTTAAAACCTGTTACACTTTTTGGAAGAGAAGATCATTTGTGCTGGTAAGAACGGATGACAAAATTTACAAAACCGCATGCATACGGGAATGGATGTAAAAAGGAAACCCACGTGAGTGCCGATTATGTTGTGTTGTATTGTATTGGTTATGTATTGCACTGTGTTGTAGCGTTGTACTGCATTTTAAAATGTTGTACCGCAGTGCATAGGACAGTGTTATATTATTGTCTGGTATTATACTCTTGCGTTGGATTGCTTTGTATTGTAACGTGTTGTACAGTACTGTATGTATTGCATTGTATTGTATTGTATTATATTGTTTTGCAGGCATAATCTATACTTACCACAGCAGATTGCAGCGCATGATAAGCAGAATATACCGGCATACCAAAATAGTCTCAAAGCAGGTGCACTTCCAGTTCCATAGCATCATGATTCCATCATCCTCATCACCATTGACGATCATACAGTAAAAGAAAAGTTCCTCTGATTCCATGTGCCACAGTTGCTCTGGTCTCCTGGTGGACATCAAGTTCGGTTTCCCCATACACCTCTGGTCCTGTTTAACGTATGTGCAAGATGTTCTGCGTGCGTTCGCACACGGGGCCTCAGTTTATAGTCTCATCCGAAAGACTTTTGGGGAGAGTGGACCTGCACTGATGTTAACTGTAGGGGAAAAGTCCCCTTGAACGGGAATCGAAACCGGGTCGTCAAATTGCAAGCGCAATGTTCTGACCACTAGGTTATCCCGTACCGATATTGTTGTCGTCAGTAGGGTTTAGCTTAGTGGTTGGTCTCTAATCCTTGGCGTGCTTATTAACCTAACACATGCAGTGACATGGGACGTCCTACTTGTGGTCACTAGTGGTTCGGTCCAGTGAATGGTGGTAAGCTCCCTGTGGATTTACTTTTGACTCTGAAAATATAAGTTCTGGGGCTAGTGAACTGGGACTGGGA
>CM060342.1:29820633-29823133 GCA_030674155.1 Stramonita haemastoma
ATATAGCTTCTGCTTAGTTTGTCTTTTCATTTTTTTTGGTCTATTTTCTACCATCATGGTCCACTCTTCTACCATTTTTTGTTTCTCAGAAAAGAATTAACAAGATAACAATGTTCTCCCATGCTGAAGGCGAGAGTGCTGGGCCTGACTTGTCAGGCGCTTAACGGCAGCACAACGCATTTTCACTCATAAATAACAGACAATAATTGTTGCTGTCTGAGTTTTTGACGATGACAAAGAAAACTTGGGCTACCAGAACAGCACGATATTCTATTGGGAGAAAGAGGGGGGGGGGGGAGAGGGGAGGAAGGATTTTTTTGGTTTTCTTCTCTCCCTCCTTCTCCTCCTCTTGCTCCTGCTCCTTCTCATCCTCCTCCTCCTCCTCATTTTCATCATTATTATTATCATTATCACTAACAACCTGACACCCACAGACGATGGCTGGCGCATATTTCCATATATTTTGTTCATTGGTAGCGATACACAAACAACCCCGCCATTTTCCTAATGTACTCATCCCGCACTCACGTAATTCTGCCTCTGCCATTGGTCAGATAACTTATCCCCCTCCTCCTCCACCTTATTTTCATCATTATTATTATTATCATTCTGAGCCTGCTGACACCCACAGACGATAGGTGAAGCATATTTCCATATTTGTTCATTGGTAAGAGCGATGATAAACAGACAGCCCCGCCATTTCCCTAACGCACTCATCCCGCACTAACCTACTTCTCCCTCTGCCATTGGTCAGATAAGTTATCACGTGACAGGAAGACGCAACACACAATAGAGAGGGTATGTGGTGATGGTGGTGGTGGTAGTGGGAGGGGGGGGGGGGAGGGGGGGGTGAAGAAGAATGGGGAGGAGAGAGGATGATGGGGGTGGGGGGGTGAAGGGTGTGAAGGGTGGGGGTGGGTAAGGGTTAATCCTCTTGTGTGTGCTGAGGCAAGTGAGTGAAGAGACCTAGAGAATCAATTTATGGTTCTTCTCCAGAGATGTGTGTGTGTGTGTGTGTGTGCGTGCGTGTGTGTTTATGTGCGTGTGTGTGTGTGTGTGTGTGTGTGTGTGTTTGTTTGTTTGTTGGTTTGTTTGTTTGTTTGTGCGTGTGTGTGTGTGTGTGTGTGTGCGCGCGTGCGTGCGTGCGTGTTTGTGTGTATGTTTGTGTGTGTATGTGTGTGTGAAACACAAAGAGAGATAGAGGGACAGAGACAGACACAGAGAGAGAGGCTATTTTTTTATATGTCCATCTGTCTGACTGTCTGTTTCGCTGAGTATAGATCTAGATCTGTCTGTCTGTTGCACTGTTTGTGTATCTGTCTACCTGCCTGTCCCAGTGTCTGTCTGTCTCAGTGTCTGTCTCGGGGCCTTGACATTTACAAAAATGCATACACACGGGGACTGGATGTAAAAAAAAAAAAGCACAAGAGTGCCTTTTCCATTATCCTCGATATAAAAGAATAAATCAAATCAAATCAAATCGAATCAAATCTGTCAGTCTGTCTGTCTGTCTGTCCATCTTGTTCCCATAACGCATTTTTTTCCCACACAAGACTGATGGCGTCCTTGAACGAAAATCGTCCTTTTCCTTCCGCCCATCACCAACACCATGTCCACGGAATCATTAGTTCTCTTCCTTCCTTCCTTTCCTTTCCATTCTCATATACCACCACCACCATCATCACACTACCACTACCGCTACCACTACCACTACCACCACCTTAAAACCACCATTACCTCAATTTTCTCACCTCACCACCCTTATAATGATAGCACCAGAAATTCACACCCCACCCCCCCCCTACCACAAACCACTATTATCACAAACACCACCACTGTGACCACCATATAATTATTATCACCAGAAGCAATTATTACAGTAGCTGCACGTTTGCAACAGCAGTAACAACAGCAACAGCAGCAGCAACAACAACAACAACAACAACAACAATGTCATCATCCACGACAGGAAAAGGAGTATCAGAAATTGCAGCTGCAGCAAAAACAACAACAATGCCGACAATAACAACAACAGCAGCAGTTGCCACAAAGATAGTTAGAAGAACAATAACAACACATGATCAAAAAGGTGTGAAAATTCGTTATTGATTCCTGGAACAGGAACAGTGCGATAGTATACTGATAAAACCACAAAAAAAATGAGAGAAGGGAAGAAGAGGAAGAGGAAGAGGAAGGAGGAGGAAGAAGAAGAAGGAGAAGAAGAAGAAGAAGAAGAAGAAGAAGAAGAAGAAGAAGAAGAAGAAGAAGAAGAAGAAGGAAGAGAGAGGGAGGAGGAGAGGAGGAGGAAGGAAGAGGAGGAGGAGGAGAGGAGGAGGAGAAGAAGGAGAAGGAGAAGAGGAGGAGGAGGAGGAGAAGGAGAGGAGAAGAAGAAGAAAGAAAAGAAAAGAAGAAGAAGTGTGTGTGTGTGTGTGTGTGTGTGTGTGTGTGTGTGTGTGTGTGTGTGTGTGTGTGTGTGTGTGTGTGTGTTGTGTGTGTGATG
>CM060342.1:29833133-29836009 GCA_030674155.1 Stramonita haemastoma
AAAGGAAGAAATAGAAAACAAATAAACAAACAAACAAACAAAAATCCACCTACTTTGACCACGACGACTTTTACAGTAGTGTCGTCACCATAACATCAGAGTCGTGTATACCTAATAAAAACCAAACCCCAATTCAAGGTTAACTTTTTTCTTCGTCGTGAAACGCTAAGACAGCAACTATTGCCTGTCCTATTAAATAAAGAGAAATGCGTTGTGCTGCCGTTGAGTGCCTGACAAGAAAGACCCAGCACTTCCGACTTCGGTATGGGAGAAAAAAAAAGTCTTTTAAGTCTTTCTGAGGGTAAAAAGGCAAGAGAATGGATCAAGAAGGCAGAAACTAGAATAGGAGAAGGTGGTGACAAGAAGAAAAAGGAACAAGGCAGAAACAAAGAGAGGGAGGGATAGAAGAGAGGGAATTCCTAGCACAGAAAACGATTTGAAAGGTTTTGTCGCACTTTGATGTCCGAGTATTATGTGCCCAGTAACACACACACACACACACACACACACACACACACACCACACACACACACACACACACACACATATATATATATATATATATATATATATATATATATATATTATATATATATATATATATATATAATATATATATATATAACACCTACATAAATGACAACAATTTTTAAGGTGGTGTTACACTAGTTGTCAGAATCGTGTGTGTGTGTGTATGGGTCTGGAAATTTACTATGAAGACTCCACCTTCTCCTTCCCTTAACAAAGTGGGCTGCCAATGCATGGACTGCAAATCCCAAGACAAACGATTTCAAATGTGACAATTTTATCGTTTTATCTGAGCGCACGAATCGGGTTAAAAAAAAAAAAAGAGCGTTAGGCCTACTATTTTTTTTTTATTGCATGGAAAGTTAGAAACTACTTCTTCTACGTTCGCAAATCGCAACTATGTTTTTATTTATGTGATATCTTTTCGTAATTTTGGATCTTGTTTTCATGTGTGTTGATAGTAAACGACATACTCAGCAGTTTAAAGAAAATATCTGTAAGTTACGTTTTGGAACAGGTATGCACAGCTGAAGGCCTTGATACAGGTAAAAGGTAAAGGTGTCCCATAACCTTTGTGGTCGTAGGGAAGTGAGGCATCAGAGACCTCAGCTTCTCTAGGGGCCAGCATATTGAGGGCGGTGCCCATCTCCTCTCCCTCGCTGTTTTACCTTCCCTGACCCTAAAGAGGGCAGGTACCCATTGACGGCTGGGTGGACTGGGGGACTGTACTGAAACCAAGGCGCACAAACGGTCACCCATCCACTTGGCAACCACGCTCGATGCTGTTTAACCTTAGCTTGGCGAAAGCGAGCGCTCTGACCACTGAGCTATCCCGTTCCCCACACACATACAGTTAACGACAAGAAATCTATTGGACGACACCACAGCCATGTTTCTAAGCACTTAACTGCGCCATTTCCCTTCACTCTTAGGAAAATCCTGCCATTGCTGTCGGCTGATAGGGTCTTCGTCGACACTCGGCTGGTTCCGGAAAATCTTGACCTGAAAGGAAGTTTCCGGCGTAGCGATGTGCTGACGATAGTGCTAATGATAGTGTTGGTTTAACACTAAGGTGACTCCGTCCACTAAACTTGGCCAATCGAGTGTGCGGTCTTTTTGTGCGGACAAGTTCACGGATGTCTCCACGCGTAGGCCTAAGCTTATAAATTCAACTTGCTTGGCTGAACAAAGAACAAAGTTATGTAGAATATGGCACCGCCAGAATAGAGGAATAGATGTAGAGTGTGACGCCACCTATATAACTTGACAATTACTGAAGTAGCACTTTTTAAATACCCGAAGACCTAATGCAGCTACCTTCATGGTGCGCAACCAAAAAAAAAAAAAAAAAAAACCGAAACAAACACAAGCAAGAAACAAACTGTTGCATATGCAGTCTTACCACTTGAGAGGAACATCGGAGCTTCTAGCTGGTGGATGAAAAGAACAAAATAAACCCCCCAAACAAAAGCCAACAAAAAAATGTGTAACAGTATTTCTCTATTATTTCTTAGGCCTAGCTAAATGGAGGAGTATTCTTAGTGTTCAATGGTTAGCCTTTTCTTAAGATTTTTTTTTTTTATTGTATTCTGTTAAAACACTTTTGGATTTCTAGATATATGCTGTGATGTTTGTTGTTGTTGTTGTTGTTGTTTTTTGAGTAGTTATCCGCATGGCCTACATCAATCGTTGAACTAATTCAAAACAGTGCATAAGCCTCTGAAAAAAAGGTTTGTGGCTAAAGGCTTTCAAACAACAACAACAAACAAACAAATTGGGTTAGGTTTAGGGGGGTTTGGGGTTGTTTGTTTGTTGTTGTTGTTGTTTGTTTTTTACGTGTATTGTTTACGGGGTTGTTGCAGTTGGTTATTTTTTGTTGTTGTATTTTTTCTGGTGAGGATTATTTTTATTTTTTGTTGGCCTTTTTTTAATAGCTTTTTTGTGTGTTGTTAATAATAATAATAATAATAATAATAATAATAATAATAATAATAATAATAATAAATAATAATAATAATAATAATACATGGAACTTATATAGCGCTATATCTTGTAAAACAAATCAAAGAGCTTGCATTCGACCTATACATCACACAAGCAAGCAATAGCAATCTATGGTCCTAGCAAATCCGAACGTACTCACACACGCAAGCGCACACACGCGCGCGCGCGCACACACACACACACACACACACACACACACACACACACACACACACACACACCACACACACACACACACACACACACACCACACACGCGCACGAAGGCTATACACTTTGGCAGGTAGATGTCGAAGGCGGGGCGGGACAAGAGATGGGGAAAAAAAAAAAAAAGAATTATTCCTC
>CM060342.1:29889889-29892389 GCA_030674155.1 Stramonita haemastoma
AAGGTGTGTTGTTTGAGGTGACGTAAAGGGGAGTGGTTTGAGGTTTTGAGGGTGGACGTAAAGGTGGGTTGTTTGAGGTTTTGAGGTGACATAAAGGGGAGTGGTTTGAGGTTTTGTGGGGTGACTAAAGGTGTGTTGTTTGAGGTTTTGAGTGACATAAGGGAGTGGTTTGAGGTTTTGGGGTGACGTAAAGGGTGTTGTTTGAGGTTTTGAGGTGACATAAAGGGGAGTGGTTTGAGGTTTGTGTGGGGTGACGTAAAGGTGTGTTGTTTGAGGTTTTGAGGGGTGGCATGAAGGTGGGTTGTTTGAGGTGACATAAAGGGGAGTGAGTTGAGGTTTTGAGAGGTGACATAAAGGGAGGTTGTTTGAGGTTTTGAGGTGACATGAAGGTGGGTTGTTTGAGGTGACGTAAAGGGGAGTGGTTTGAGGTTTGAGGTGACATAAAGGTGTGTTGTTTGAGGTGACGTAAAGGGGAGTGGTTTGAGGTTTTGAGGTGACATGAAGGTGGGTTGTTTGAGGTTTTGAGGTGATGTAAAGGTGAGTTGTTTGAGCTTTGGGGTAAGCTGATAAGAACACCTGTGAAGAGCAACAAAACCGATTTCTCCGTGGGTGCTTGCACCCACACCAGCTTGTCCCTAAAGGCTGTATTGCCATGAGGACGTTAAACTCACCCTTTTCGCTTTGGGGTAACATATAGAGGTAGGGGGGCGGGGGATAGCTAAGTGGTCAATGTGCTCGCTTTTCCCCAAGTCAAATTTAAACAACATCTATCGTGGTTACCCGTTGGATGGGTGACCATTTGCGCGTCTTGGCTTCAGTACAGTCCACCCCCCCACCCACCCCCCTCAGTTCACCAGTTGTGAATGCTTACCTGCCATCTTTTAAGGTCAGGGAAGGAAAAGCAGCGAGGGATCGGAGAGGAGATGGGCGCCGCCCTCAATATGCTGGCCCCCTAGAGAAGCTGAGGTCTCTGATGCCTCACTCCCCTATGACCACACAGGTTATGAGACACCTTATAGACGTAAGACCTCAGGTTTTTGCAGCACTATTATGCTTGCGCCAGCCTAGCGCAGTTGCTTCGTAAAATTGTACTATTTTTGGGGGGTGGCGGGGGGGGGGGGGGGGGAGCAAAGTTGGATGGATGGCTTGCAACCGCAGTCCCTAGATGAGACAGTTCCGCTGGGACTCCAAGTTAATCTCAAACAAACAAAAAGTTTTGTGGTGGGTCGGGCGGGATGGGGTGGGGTGGGTTGGGATATGGGTGGGGGTTGGGTCGGAAGTGTGGGTGAGGTTTGGGGTGGGGATAGGGTAGGAGTGGATAGGATGGGGTGGGGTGTGATGATTGGGTTGTTTGAGTGGGTTGTGAATAGGTTGGGTTGTTGCGAAAATATTGTTTGTTTTTGTGTTTGTGTGTGCGTGTACGTGCGTGTGCGTGTGTGTGTGTGCGTGTGTTTTATTTATTTATTCTTCTATATCGAGGATAATGGAATAAGCACTCGTGTGCTTTTTTTCATCCAGTCCCCGTGTGTGTGCAGTTTTGCAAATCTTGTCATCTGTTCCCACCGGCACACGATGGCCTACTCTTACGAATAGTAGAACATGATTTAACATGTGCGCAAGATGTTCTGCGTGCGTTCGTACACGGGGCCTCGGTTTAAAGTCTCATCCGAAAGACTTTGGGGGGGCGGGGGGGGGGGGGAGGTAGAGTCAGCACTGAAGTTAACTCCAGGGGAAAAATCCCCTCAACGAAAATCGAACCCCGGTCGTCAAATTGCCAGCGCAATGTTCTGACCACTAGGCTATGTGTGTGTGTGTGTGTGTGTGTGTGTGTGTGTGTGTGTGTGTGTGTGTGTATGTGTGTGTGTGTGTGTGTGTGTGTGTGTGTGTACGTATATATATATATATATATATATATATATATATATATATATATATATATATATAATATGTATAACACACACACACACACACACCACACACACACACACACACACACACACCACACACACACACACACACACACACACACACACACACACACACACACACACACACACACACACACACACACACACACACACACAAATACAAGAAAAGAGAGAAACAGAGACAAGAAGAAGACAGACAGACAGACAGACAGACAGACAGATAGACAGACAGACAGAAAAATCGGTATGATAGAAGAAGAAAAGGGTTGAGGTCGTCAAAAGTGGTAGGAAAGAGAGGGGGGGGGGGGGGGGCTTGGGAGGAGTGGGGGGGGGGGGGGGGAAGGAGGAGGATGAAGAGGAAAGCTATCACAGTAATGCCTATTCAGTATGCCTTTGCCAAGTTGCCAAAGTTATCTCGTTGTACGTCAATTGGTATTGACGTCATTGTGGTGAGACCAGTATGACGCCATGGATGATGACGCATCGACAGACCTCAATATACTCATGTTTTCTTCTCATGGAGTCTGTCTGGCTTCAATTTGGCTGCTAGCCCATCCAGGGCTATTTTTATC
>CM060342.1:29899889-29907389 GCA_030674155.1 Stramonita haemastoma
CTATCCATCAGGCCACTCTGTTCTCCCCTTCCCCTCCCCCCCCCCCAATCCCCCTGTGAAGAACTGGACCAATGTTTTGCAGATGACTGGGAGGGTGATTTGCAGTCTGCATTTATTCCCTGATATCATTTGCCTCGTGAGATACCAGTATTATCCAGAAGCTGTTTAGGAGCAAAGCAAGATCCTATCCTAGAAATTTAGATATCTTTGATGCTTTTTTGTTGTTTTGTTGTTGTTTTTATCTGAAGTCGTTACTGTACTATTGGAGGTCAGAAATTTAATTCTGAATGGCAGGATTTGAAAGGAAATGCTTTCCATGGAGAATTCATTTGTACACAACTTCCACAACATTGTAAAAGACAGTTACCCGAAGTTGTGAGAAACTTTTTTTTTTTCTGTTTAATCCCAGAACATTTGTGCAAAATGAAAAACTTGATGTCAAGCTAAGTGGACTAAACAGAATTATTCTAAGTAGTATTTTGTATTTCAACTGAATGACAGAATTAAAAAAAAAAACAGATTTTCCTCGAAACTTTGGAGAATAAGTTACTGTATTTAGCCAACATAGGGAGGCAGAGTCTCTATCCTATTCCCTCACTGCTGCTGGGCAGTATTTCGTGATGCTGATGTGTTTCTCCAGTCTGGTGTCTCCTGGTCTTCCATTTTTTTACCAGTGCAGTTTCTGTCCTGTTCGTCACACACGATGTGGTGTGGAACAATGTGTGTGCTTTTTGTGGCTTGGAAATCAATGAAGATTTGGTTCAGCTGAATTCTGTTCCAGTTGCTGAAAGACTCAAAGCCACCAATCATAATTATCAGGGAAGTCTTTATGCTGAAAATCAAATTATATATGGCTTATAACCTCGTACCTCTTTTCAAATTAAAATTCTTAAGTAGAGAAAAAGAAAGGCACGAGAATGGAGCCAAACAGCAGAAAAAAGACAAAAAGGAGGTGACAGGAATGAAAAGATACAATCCAGAAACAAAGAGAGAGATAGAAAAGAAGAAGGAATTCCTGGATAGAATTTCCAGAAGCTGTGGATACTATTTATACTGACAGGTCCCCCGGCCGGCATTCTCATGGGAGAAAATAGCCAATCCATCCTCTCTCTGATGTTGACTTGTCTTCCCATCGTTTTCTCTACCTCTTCATCTCCCTCCTTGTACTGTTCCCAGTAGGATGGTCGTGGCCAGTCCACATGTTGGTGTGATGTGCCCCTTCCACTTTAGTTTGCATTTCTTCACTGAAGTCAGGATCTATTCATATGGTCCCATTGCATTTAATTCATGTTTTCACTCCCTCATTAGTGATCTGATCCCAGTATGAGGTACCATGGAGTTTGCCAAAGCATTTCATCTCCAATGTTGGTATCCTTCTTCCAATGTCTGCTGGTATGGTCCACGTTTCACATGCATATCAGTATTAAATTTTACCAGTCACAAACTCAAGCTGTGGCAGTATTTACCGTTCAGTTGTGTCCGTAGATATGGCATGAAATCAGTAGGTTATGGCATGAAATCAGTAGGTTATGGCATGAAATCAGTAGGTTACGATTTTCACTGTTTACCGGTCAAAATGTTAAATATGGTAGACTATAGTTATCAGTGTATTGAAAGATTATGTCACTGATTAACTCTTATCAGTATTTATTGGTAAAAAAAAAAAAAGGTTTACTTTTTTCTAATCAAAAAGCTGATTGGTTGTATCAATATTCACTTCTTTTTTTTTAAGTTCTTAGTTGATAGGGTTTTACTGTTGAAAATTCAACAGTTTACCTCAATTTGTACAAAGTGAAAAACCAGTACACTAAAATAGCAATTCATGCAGTGAGTACTAATGCAAAAATTGTTTCTCCGTCATGTAATGGATAAATCTAGTAGATAGATAGATAGATAGATAGATAGATAGATAGGTAGATAGATAGTATAGATAGATAGATAGATAGATAGATAGATAGATAGATAGATGATAGATAGATAGATAGATAGATAGATAGATAAGTGAAGAGGGTTAGAAGAAGAGAAGGGTAGGGGGGAGAGAGAAGGAGGGAGAGAGAGAGAGAGAGAGGGCAGGCACAGACAGAAAGGCAAAGATCGTTTCTTCAAAATCCGAATTGAATCATGTATGTTGGTCACAGAATTGGATGTATGGGTGTACATAGATTCAAAAGCAATAATACCAGTATCTACTGGTCCAAAGAACAATCAAGGATTCATATCATTGTCCAGGTCTCAAAATCAGTCATCTATCATCATGTACGCATTGGTTTAAATATGCATTTGTCTTTATAATTATCTGACTGGCTTAGGCCAAAATGCTGTCAGTTAGGATGAAAGTAGATTGCCAAGGCCTACATTAAAAATCATTAATGGCGTTATACTCGTACTTTTTAGATAAGTTTGAGACTGTAGTTATTCAGGTCAAGCTCTTAGTATAAAAACCTGTATACTACATTTTAATTTAAAGGAGGAGAAATCCTCTGAAGTCGGAGTATGGTTGCCAATATGGTGAGGTGGGAGTTGGAAAACAGCCCTACACCCACATGCTACCTCATAGCGCTTTTCAGGCGATAATTTATTTTATTTAACTTATTTATTTATTTATTCTTTTATTTCAAAGAAAATAAAATGAGCACTCATGTGCTTTTTTTTTTCTTTTTCTTTTTTTTTTACATCTATCTTCACGTGTATGCAGTTTTGAAATTTTTCTCAGTCATGCCCACCCGCACACACTGGCCTACTCTTCCAAAAAGCGGAACAGGGTTTTAACGTGTGCATGTTCTGGTGTGACCCAGTAGGTGTTAAGCTAGAGAACGCCTAATGATAACTACACGATGACGGATACTGGAGTCTATAATGTGTTTTCTGTAGTACTATTTATTGCCCTGACCAAAGAAAAAAAAAAAGGGGGGGGGGGGGGGGGGCTGGAACCATTAAATTTTGAACTGCTGGAGTTTTTTGTATTACTCTTATTGTTACTGGCGTATCTACACTACATTGAAATGGGAACAAATTGGCTGAGTTGTTATTATTCTTATTACTGTTGGAAACTAATCAAAAGAATGGTAACAGATCAACTGCTAAGCACATTATTTTTCGTTATATGTATTTGGATCGGTATTTACAACAAATGTAGTCTTCCAAAGCCAAAACCCTTCTCTAGTCAGTCATTCAAAGGTGCTGAGAGATGATAAAAAATGTGCCCTTTAAACAACATTCGTCTTTTGAAACACAAAATTTGGGATCAATAATAATAATAATAATATACACGTAAGATTTCATCAATCTAAAGCTTTTATTTTTGGTGGATTTTTCTTACTTTTGATTATCTGTCCGCTGAAAACCTCCTCCCCCATCACTCCCCCTCCACCACCACCACCCCACCCTTCTCTACTCCAATCTACAGCTCTTGAAGAAAAAATGACAATCTAAAATGCACTGAGAGACGTGTGTCTGTGTTACAAGGTGACAAAAGGATGTTCATAAGAAGGATTGTGTGTTTTATTTCATTTTGGTCCTATTTCTTTTGAAGTTTGTTGCCTGTTCATGATGATGATGATGATGATGATGATGATGATGATGATGATGATGATGACCTTGGTGACCATGATGGTGATGATGATTGATATTGTTACTGATGTTGTTGCTTCTGGTCATATTTTTCTGTGTGTGTGTGTGTGTGTGTGTGTGTGTGTGTGTGTGTGTGTGTGTGTGTGTGTGTGTGTGTGTGTTTGACAGATAAACAGATTGACAGAGGCAGGCGGACAGACTAGAGAATGATCATTGTGTACTTGATAAGGCTCTGTCTGTCTGTCTGGTCTGTCTCTCTCTGGAAGAAGAAGAATAACAGATCGTGTGAAATACTCTCCCCCCACAAAGATGATTTTGGGGGGTTCCCACACTGGAAAACAAGACTTCGTAAAATATCAAAATGCTGTGTGTGTGTGTGTGTGTGTGTGTGTGTGTGTGTGTGTGTGTGTGTGTGTGTGTGTGTGTGTGTGTGTGTGTGTGTGTGTGTGTGTGTGTGTGTGTGCAACAGAGAATATCAAAATGTAATGTGTGTGGGTTAGCATGGGCACAACAGAAGAGAGAGAGAGAGAGAGAGAGAGAGAGAGAGAGAGAGAGAGAGAGAGAGAGAGAGAGAGAGAGAGAGAGAAATAATACTCAAAGCTGAGTAAAGAGACAGGCAGACAAAGAAGTCTGTTAGAGAAGGATTGTATCAGTATGGAGTTGCAGATTTTGTTGGTTTTTTTTTAGTTTGTTTGTTGTTTGGGGTTTGTTTGTTGTTTTGTTTTGTTTTGTAGTGTGTTTTTTTTCATAGTAAATCAAAGATTTAACTAGCTTGGATTTTTCATTAAAAAAAAAAAATCGTCCGTCAAAGGGTTCTAGTCATGATTGTATTGTTATTAGTGATACTATTTTTTCTATCCGTTCTTTCCCTGACTTCCAAGTGTGTTGCACGGCTTCTTGCCTGAATGAGACTGTATTATAATTATGATTGTCAAAATACTGATATCCACGAAGCTGCTTTAATCATGATTGTGTATATATATATATATATATAATATATATATATATATATATATATATATATATATATATATATATATATATATATATATATATATATATATATGAAACTTGTCCGACAATTATGATTGCAAAATCGAAAAAAAAAAACCAATTTAAATGAAGAATTTCGGACAGCAAGTCAGGCCTATGTCAAGATATACTGGGCCTGACTTGTCAGGCGCTTAACAGCAGCACAACACACTTTAGCTCAAATAACAGACAGCAATAGTTGCTGTCAGAGCATTCGACAAAGAATAAGGAAAAACAGTATGTCAAACATTCGTTTTTCTCTTTTTTTTCTTGTAAAAAAATTGGTAGTTATGTCCCATTAACAAGACTAGTTCCCGGCCCTTTCCAGTGTGTTTTTTTGTGTTTTGTTTATCTCTTTAGGCTCTGGACTAAACAGGACTTAAGGCAAACGACTGTTTTTGTTAAACTTTGGAATCTAACTCACAAAAGCTAGAATTTTCCCCGAAATTATAGAAGAAAAGAAAAACAAAACAGAAAAGACTGTTTCACAACATGGTGGCATAGTAGTACAATGAAAACTGTTGAACTACACATTTAACAATAACACACACCCCTCTCACCCAGTAAATCGGTTGAAACATATGTTATTAAACAGCATTTCACATTATGAACAATGATGGTTATTAGCAGCATAGTAACAACAAGCGTTAAAAGCTGTTATTATTATTATTTCCAGTGGACCATGCCTTTCCAATGGATCATTCCAGTGGTGTGGAGAGTGGGGGTCTGCTGCATGGGTAACAGTTTGCCCTCCATACTTACTTACCCAGGCTTTGCGCTCAAAAGACTAGAGTGCAACCCCATAGTCTTCCTAGACTGATGGGTGTCTACTATATTATTATTACTTTTATTGTGCTCAAAAGACAATGTAAGTATGACGACTGGGGAACAAAACTACTTGTCTTTATTATAATGCTCAGTGCTGGAGTTTATCCATCTTAAAGTAAGCTGAATCAACGGCTGCTTGTATCAACTAGTATGGGTCTGTTCTACCTGTAGCATAGGAGGAAGAATACATAATACAATCATCCGAGACTTATGCACTCCATTTCGTACAGTGCGTGGAATTCTGAATGGTAGAATTTTGTTGGGGATTTTTTTTTTCAGGGGGTGGGAGGGGGGGTTGTTTGTTTCTTTGGTTGTATTTTTGTTTTGTTTTGGGGGTGAATACAATTAGGGGTTTTAAGTCACTATGATTGCATGACTGTTGTCCACGGATCAATTTCAGCAGTGTATATTATTTATTGATTTGATCTATTTTCATCATTTGATATGGATCTTTTTCAGATTAAAAAAAAAATCGATTGTAATTGTTAACACATTTTTTTATGAATAGTTAACTGTTCACTGATTGTGTGATTAATAACATTGTGCTGTGTGTGTGCTGCTTTTGTGCATGTGTGGGCGTGTGAGGGTGTGTACGCGTGCGTGCGTGCGCGCGCGCCCACCGGCGTTTATGTGTGTGTATGAATATTTATTTTTTGGTTGCTTATTTATTGTACTTGTGTATGGAATATTAATTTTGGTTGCTTATTTTCTGCTTTCGAGTGTGGTAGTTATCTATCTCATGAACAGTCATTGCTATTCCAAATGTGTTGTTGTTTTTTTTATCAAAGGTGACGGCCCTAATGTGGTCTATGTGGTGGGTGTGGCTGTAAACATCCATGACTGCATTGAATTGGATTGCTTTTCCTTTATCTAGTCGCTTGTAAATGAAATGTTTGTGTTTTTGGTTTGGTTTTAGTTAAAATCCTTTGTATGAATTATTCATTTCACGAACAATGTATGAATTTTGTTGACCACTCTGTTTTGTAACCAAGCCATTGATTATTTGAGTGATCTAATCAATGATCAGTGTTTATGGATAATATATTATTTTATTATTATTATTATTTATTATTATTATTATTATTATTATTATTATTATTATGATTTACATAAGTATGCCTGTGTCAGGAATCAAGCGTTTTATTTATTTATCCATTCATTATATGTGTATGTACTTAATCATGTGTGTGTGTGCCTCTGTGTGTGTGTGTGTGTGTGTGTGTGTGTGTGTGTGTGTGTGTGTGTGTGTGTGTGTGTGTGTGTGTGTGGTGTGTGAGAGAGAGAGAGAGAGAGAGAGAGAGAGAGAGGTGTGTGTGTGTGTGTTAGTGTGTTAGTGTGTGTGTGTGTGTGTGTGTGTGTGTGTGTGTGTGTGTGTGTGCGCGCGCGCGCGCGCGCACGCACGCGTGTATATTTAATAATAATGATTCTGTTCATTTGTGTTTTGGGAATGTATAAAGAAATCTCGCACAGAAAGTGGTACCGCCATTGTGCATGTTGACCAATCGATGGATGAAGAAAAAGCTTCTTACTCAAAGAGTTCCAATGATCTGACGGAATTCAGTAGTCTGCCGTGAACTCTGTTGCTGGTTCTCAAAATGCACTGTTGCAAAACAGTGACCATTATAGTGTGTGGGGTGGTAGTGGTGGTGGGGGGGAGGAGGGGGGTTGGTGAGGGGGAAGGGAGGTAGGGGGGTGGGGGTTGAGGACGACTGTTTTTGCACTCTGTTTCTTTGACTGGGGGGGGGGGCTGGTTTTCACTGCATGTTTTGACAGCCTTGTTATTTTACCGGTCAAAGATGAACTAAACCAGTACCAAAATTTACAACTAAGATACATGTAAGTTCTGTGCTAGGAGTTCCCTCTTTTCTATCCCTCTCTTTCTTTCTGCCTTTGTTCCTTTTTCTTCCTGTCACCTCCTCCGGCTTGTCTTATTTTTTTGGTCTTCTTGGTCCAATCTCCTTCCTTCTTTTTACCCAGAAGGAGAGTTTAAAAAATATTCTCCCACGCTGAAGTCAAAAGTCGGGTGCGCTTGGCCTGACTTGTAAGGCGCTGAACGGCAGCGCAGCGCAT
>CM060342.1:29912389-29914889 GCA_030674155.1 Stramonita haemastoma
ACCAATCCAATGACTCCTGAGTAGTGGTCTGGGTGCAAGTCTTTTTGGGTGAGACAATAAACTAAGGGTTCCATGTGTGAGAGATAGTCACAATAATGCATATAAGACCAACATCGACAAGACGTTTGTCCCTGACAAAATTGTGTAGAAAAAAGCCACTCTCATGGGAAAAAGAAAACTAAACAACAAAAAAAAGATAAATAAAACAAGTGGTGGCCGTGGACTAGTCATATCCAGGGTTCGCGCTAGGATTTTTTAAAACCGGTATTGCGAGTTGCCATTTCAGAGACATCTTGACCAACTCCCCCAAAATCGGTCCCCAGAAAATAAAATCCGGTACGTACTGAACAAAACGAAACTAATCAGTGACGGGGTGGGGAGGGGGGGATTGTTGGGCAGCAAAACTAAATCTAAATTGAACGTGAATCTCTCAGACTTTGACTGCCGTGCTGCTTGCTGCCACTCGCTTCTTGGGCATGAAGCCACGAAGGAAATAGGATTTTTTTTCTAGCGCCTGTGCCACTGTCCGTGTCAGTCTGTTGTTTTGCATGGCATCATTCGTGTGACTTATATTCTTCTTTCTTGTTTCTATGCTTAGCGCTCATCTAGATCTTTGTTCATTTTAGATTTGGTTTTCGACTCTTCTCTCTGAAAGCAACGCGCAAATTCATAGTCATAGACCCTCGCTTTTCGCTTTTCGTAAGAGCAGGGTGCCGGTGGGAACGGATTACATTTACAAAACTGCATACACACGGGGACTGGATGTGAAAAAGCACAGGAGTGCTTATTCCATTATCCTCGATATAAAAGATTAAAAGAATACAGAATAAATAAATCTAGGCTCCATTTACTCAATGTGAATGGAAGTTGCTGTCATGCCGAGAAGAGCGCGAAGCTCTATTCTTTCACAGTAAAGCTTGCTGTTCTGCGTGCTAGGCTAATGAAGCTGGCGCCAAAGATGTTCGTTGGAAGGGGTGGTGGTAGGAAGGGGTAGGTGCGGTAAGCACAGTACAGGCCCATGACAGACTGTCAGAAAACGTCACTTCAGACTTTTTTTTTTGAGACGGAAATCTAATCGGTCACAAGCAAACAGAACCGGTACGCGATACCGGCTGCTTCGAAAATTTTCGGTATTCCCTGTTTACAATCGGTAAAATACCGGCAATTACCGGTTATCGCGAACCCTGCATATCTCATATTCATTTCCCATCATCATGACTAGTAAGAAATGAAACATTTTTTTTGTAAGTCAAAAATACAACTCATAATATTTCTTCACTATCACTACTGATAAGAGATGAGAATAAGAAACAAAAGATAACCAAAAAGAAGTTTGTTTGTTTTTTTAAAAACTAACCTTATAATATTTCCTCGCTATCACTACTACTACGAGACGTGACTAACAAACAAACTATAAACACTGAAGGACGCAATAACTCGTGATTATTTTTCCATTATCATAACTAGCAAGAGATGAGAATTCTCAACAAAACGTGTTGTTGTTTTTTTTTTAATAAAGAGAACAATACAATAACTCCTAATGTCCTTATTATATGGTTAACAGTAAGGGAAGAGGAGGACAACAACAAACAAAAGATGGAAACTGAAGACTCACAATACTCGGAGAATTTCTCTTTGAGAAGATAAAGTATCCAAATTAGAACTTGAAATTTGAATTACACTTCCCCACTACCACTCCTCTCACCACCTCACCACCTCACTACCACCACCACCAGCAGCAGTACTATCCCGAATTCTCAGATCACTGCAGGTAGCCGCACCACCGTCTGCCGGCAGTGGACTGTCAGATCTCAGGCCTGGTTTGAAGTACACGTTGGTCCATCCGACACTTGCATAGGCGGGGTCATCCACAGACGTTCCCACACCACCACCTGGCAAGTGAAACCCTGAAAACACGTCATGTGGATTCAATCATTATCAATATCATCATCATTAGCACATATCCTCGAAGACGGAATGCCGCTACCTTCATAGTCAGTTTTTTTTTTTTTTTTTTTTTTTTTTTTTTTTTTTGGGGGGTGTTAAACTGAATGCGTATGCAAAATCTCACCATTAGTGAACCTCGAAGCTCTAGCTAAGGAATAGAGGGGGGGGGGGGGGGGGGGGGAAATTTGACATGAACGTGACAACACATGGCCCATGCTAGAACTCTAATTGCTTTCACAGCTACCACAGAGAGAGAGGGGGGCGAGGGAGGAGAGAAGGGAGAGTGAGAGGAGAGAGAGAGGGGAGAGAGGGAGAGAGAGGAGAGAGAGGAGAGAGGAGGAGGAGAGATGAGAGAAGAGAGAGAGGAGGAGAGAGAGAGAGAGAGAAGACGACGAAGAAGAGAGACAGACAGACAGAGAGAAGAGAGGGAGAGAGAGAGAGAGGAGAGGAGAGGAGAGAGAGAGAGGAAGGAAGAGAGGAGAAGACAGACAGACAGACAGAGACAGACAGACAGACAGACAGACAGACAGAGAGAAAAGACAGAGAGACGACA
>CM060342.1:29919889-29937389 GCA_030674155.1 Stramonita haemastoma
CAGCAGAATCACATTGCAAATAGTAGGCTATACCTAATAAATATTATTCAGAAGAAAACAATTACACGAATCCCGTCTAACATCTCAGCACAGGGGGACGAGATAGCCTAATGCCAGTAGCCTAATGGTTAGAGCGTTGCGCACTGCGTTCGAGATCGGCTGCCCCAGGTTCGAATCCCGTTCAATGAGATTGTTTTCCCTGGAGTTAACGTCAGTGCCGACTCCCCTCCCTCCAAAAGTCCTTTACATGAGGCTATAAACCGAGGTCCCGTGTGCGAACGCGCGCAGAACATCTTTCGCACATGTGAAAACTCGTTCCGCTGTTCGGAAGAGTTGGCCACTTGTGTGCCGGTGGAAACGGGTGACAAAATTTCATAAAACCGCATAGATCTACACACGGGGCTGGACGTAAAGAAAAAAAAGTGTCTATTTCATTATCCTCGAAATAAAATCACAAATAAATGAATAGACAGACAAACCAACAAGAGGGTGTGATTTGCTAGAACAACCAAGAATTTCAATTGTGACCATCGAAAGGATGATAATTATACTTGATCAAACTCTATTCATCTTGCTTTGAAAACAATTTATTTCAGCACAGTGAAACTATCTAATGCCCGGTATGCATTTAAAATGGCCCTGAGAGACGAAAATAGTTATGAAAATTCGAGCTTGAGTTACCTTTTTTTTTTTTTTTTTTTTTTTAAACTAGGGATAGATCTATTAACTAATAAACTCTTGGTGACATATGATATTCTAGAGTGTTTGTTGGTTGTTGCTGCTTTTCCCCTCTTATGTACTCACAGACGTGTGTGACTCTTCTGAAACCCCCAGATTCCTGAGAACTTGTTTAGAACCAACGCAGAAAGCTTCATTTATCTGACGTGATATATTTGTACGTAATTATTCTCAGTGTGAGTTGCTTACGTCCTTTCGCTAAACATTACGTCTCTGGACGACGTCAAAACTGCAATGAAGTTAAAAAAAAACCGAGCGCTATAGGCCAACACACCCAGCTATATAGGCCTAAGTGCAGAATTACGATGATTTGAATAGGCCTTATTGAAAAGAGTCACCAACATACAAAAATAATGCCCACATCTTTCAACAGTATAGCTGATTAATGGAAGCACCAATGATCCTCATAATTACAGAGGAATTTTAATACTGAGTTGTTTTGGAAAGGGCGTTTACAAACTTGCTTAATGACAGAATTAACAGTATGTTTATGGTAAATGGCATTATTGGTCAAGAACGAGTAGGAATCAGGGCAGGACATTCAGCAGCTGACCACATTTTTACACTCAAAATGTTGATTTATCTTGTTTATTTATTTATACCACTTTATGTCACAGCAGATTTCTCTGCGTGAAATTCGGGCTGCTCTCTCCCCGGAGAGAGCGCGTGGCCACAAGTGCAGGGCCTACCCCATTTTTTTTCTTTCTCCTGTCTGCAACTGTATTTGTTTCTCTATTGGTATGGCTTTTTTCTACATAATTTTGAC
Source organism: Stramonita haemastoma (assembly GCA_030674155.1). Taxonomy (NCBI): domain Eukaryota; kingdom Metazoa; phylum Mollusca; class Gastropoda; order Neogastropoda; family Muricidae; genus Stramonita; species Stramonita haemastoma. The sequence continues at coordinate 29,921,394 of CM060342.1, forward strand.
AGGTACAACCCCTTGCTGCCCTGGGTTCTATTAAGTGCGCCAAATAAATATGTGTAGCACACGGGACCTCGGTTTATTGTCTCATCCGAAATACTACCGCCCAGATCACAACTCATGGTCTAATGAATGGATGAAAAGTTTTGGGCCCAAACAGGATTCGAACTACTGCACACTCTGGACTTTTCACTTTCTAGGCAGGCGCATTACCACCTAGACCACCCATTGATTGATCTATTTTTGATTCAGAAAAAATGTTATATTGACATTATTGTCAATTATTTAAAAGTCCTTCGGATGAGACTTTAAACCGAGACCCGTGTGCGAACGCACGCAGAACATCTTGCGCACACGTTAAATCCTGTTCCGCTTTTCGTAAGAGTAGGTCATCATGTGCCGGTGGGAACAGATGACAATATTTACAAAAACTGCATACACACGGGGACCGGATGAAAAAAAGCACATGATTGCTTATTCTGTTATCCTCGATATAAAAGAATAAATATAAATGACTAAATATAAAATTAAAATAGGGCTTCTGTTGATTTTGAGAAAGCCTTTGACTATGTTGACCGTGCTCTGTTATGGCAAAAAGGTATTCAATGCAAATGTTACTTGTTTATAATGTTAAATGTTCTTCAAGATATCCATGTATATATACACAATTTAAGCAAAGTCCTGTGTACAATGGAATGACGAAGTGTCTGGGTTTTTTTTTCAATCTGGGAGTGGAGTGAGACAAGGTGAAAACTTGTCACCACTTTTATTTGGGGTGTATTTTTAAAACAATATGAAAGACTTTCTCTCCAAAGAGTAAACTATCATTTTATGGGCTATCCAGTGTAAAAATAAATAATTTTTTAAAAAATACATTTGATATTTGTTCTTGAAGAAAATGAAATTTGATATATATATGCTTTACATTATAGTTAATAAAATGTCTGTTCTATTGGATGCAGATGATTGTTATACTGGCTGAATCACCATTGAGCTTACAAAGTGCTTTAGATGGTCTGTCAGAATATTGTAATATTTGGCGGCTAAAAGTGAGTACCTCCAAAACAAAAGTTGTAGTATTTTCTGGTCTAGGAAAAGTGTGATGCACAATTAGATCTCTTTAACCATGAGGTAGTACTGTCTATATGTTGTGTGGTACTGAAGTATGGTGTCCACAGGTAAGTGACTTGGCCAGTAATTGAGTAAATTACAAATGAAAATCTATAAAATGATCTTAAGTTTGCAAAAATCATCTCCAACTTATAGCAAGTTGTATGCCGTAATATGGTAATATAATAGGTAAACTAGGCCAATTTCCAAGCAAAATTAAATGTAATTTATGTAGATTGCTAACTTTCTCGTATAAGACGACTGATAGTGATAATGTGAATAATATATTAAAATATTCATGAATAAATTGTCATGTCAAGTATATCATATAAATTTACACATGTGCTTGCAGTAACTGAAATGGTCTATTTATAAGTATAATTTTCAATACCTACAGTTTCTATCTATCTATCCCTTAGTCTGGCAACTGTAGGGGCACTCCTGATGACTTGACAACCAATTCCCTACATTCCTACAGTTTACTAAAAGTAAAATAGTAAAAGTTTATTAAATAATCTAGGGTTGAGTGGGCACTGGAATGCAGAGAGCACATTAAGCTATGAAAAGTTCAACATGAAATTAAAGTGTGTGTGAGTGTGTGTGTTGTGTGTGTGTGTGTGTGTGTGTGTGTGTGTGTGTGTGTGTGTGTGTGTGTGTGTGTGTGTGTGTGGTGTTGTGTAGGTGTGTGTGTGTGTGTGTGTCTGTGTGTGTGTGTGTGTGTGTGTGTGTGGTGTGTGTGTGTGTGTGTGTGTGTGTGTGTGTGTGTGTGTGTGTGTGTGTGTGTGTGTGGTGTGTGACACTGTGTGTGTGTGACACTGTGTGTGACACTGTGTGTGTGTACACATGTGTGTGTGAGTATGTGTGTGTGTGTGTGTGTGTGTGTGTGTGTGTGTGTGTGTGTGTGTGTGTGTTTTTACACACATATGTTGTGTGTGTGTGTGTGTGTGTGTGTGTGTGTGTGTGTGTGTGTGTGTGTGTGTGTGTGTGTGTTTTGAAATGTTGAATAATACTTGATAAACTGATTATTTTTATACCAGGAAATTCCTTCCCAACTCCAATAATTTGCACAAAATTGTAATCCTTTGCTGTATTTTTGTATACTATATACCTTTTCACAAAAAGAGAACATATCAATCATTAAAAAGTGTTTTCCTGATGCCTCATGTTGTCAGGACACGTTAACAGGAAAACTTGTTATGAAAAAAACTGTTACTGGATAAAATTGTAGGCAGACACTGAGACAGGTAGAACTAGAAGTCTACACAATGGCAAAAACGATGAATCTCAAACCCATTTGGGGACTATCTATCTAGATTGATAGTACAAATCAGAAACATCCGAAAGATAGACATACATTTGCTATAAATTTGTAATCCGCGAAAGGCTGTAAATTGTGTACATTGAGTAACCTACAAAATAAACAGACTACGCTGTGCAAAAGAAGTAAACAGTCTCTAACTCTAAGCCGTGAGCCAACAGGTCTCAACTAAATTTGGTCGTCCAGTCATACTTACCCTCTGTGTTGCAACAATACGTAGCAAGATTTTAGACTCCTGATCTCATGTGTTTCACAACGTAATGAAATATTTTCTATAAAGTTCCGATTACACGTCCCGTTGTGTTTACTAATACACAGTTACTTCCCTTACACCTACTCTTCTCTGAGCAAAGAACACTTTTTGTGCACCGTCTAGAAAAACATGGCAGCCCCCTGGCCATCTGTTGCTGTCGCTAAAACAGAAAATCGCCGTGAACTGAAACTAGGGAAAGAAGTCAATAAACAGATCGAAGAAGATGGACTTGACCGAAACGTCTATCAACTGACCAGCCTGAACTTTTTGGAGATTTCCAACACCTGCTTGTCGGCTCTGACAGATGACTTGGGAAATCTGAGTAATTTAACAAATCTGGTGTTGCAAGGAAACAAACTTGCAACACTTCCCGCTGCGGTCGGCAATTTGACCAAGCTCAAATTTGTCGATGTGTCTCACAATTGTTTGAGAGCGCTGCCCACCGAGATAGCCAAACTCGGCGAACTGCAAACGCTCAACGTGTTGATGAACCAGCTGACTGAGTTCCCAGATGTGTCGGGTCTCAAGTCGCTGCACATCATCAACCTTTCGCACAACAAACTCACCAGGCTCCCGGAGGGTATTGCTGATGAAAACCTTGTTCACCTGAGCGAGATCGTCGCAAATAATAATGCTATTTCTGCAATACCTGCAGATCTGTGCAACTTACCCCATCTCAATGTGCTGAACTTGGCAGACAACCAGATAGAAGACTTGCCCAATGAGCTGAGCGAATGTGTGAAACTCAAGGAACTCAAACTGTCTGGCAACAAAGTCAAGGACAGGCGGTTAGTCAAATTCACAGAGCAGAACAATGTGAAGCAGGTAATGCAGTACCTGGCCGCTGCTCTGCAGAAAGCCTCCGCAGCCTCTGGGGAGAAAAAAGACAAGAAAGCCAAACCCAAAAAGAAAAAGAAAGGTGACAAGGACGTTGAAGAAGTAGCAAAGAGTATAATGACAGTGCTGAAATTTCCGGCAGATGATGGTCTTGTAGTGAAAGCAGAGTCAAAAGTGGCCCTGTCCGTCCATACATCGTGTGCTGCGTTCTGCGCAACCTTGACTTTTATCAGTCCAACAACATGTTCAAAAACTTCATCACAAAACAGGTCAGTAGGTTTTAAAAAAATTTTCTCTCCAAATGTTAGAAGTAGGGAGTTGTATATTATATATTTTAAAACTAAGTGTTGTGAATCAACAAAACAGTGAACAAGTAAAAAGGAGGGGGAAAAAAGAAAAAACTCATTGTTACAGTGAGCGGAGACATGTGCTCTGATTATAATTCATATCATCAGTATCATACTATAATATATTAATAATAATATGGAAGGAATTTTTAAACTAAAGCCATTGGATGTTATTTTTCAGTCAGGAATGATTTTCGTTGGAATTTTTACAAAGTTATCTTTGATAGGATGATAATCTTCATCATTACGACATTAGTTTATGATGGTAAAAATGTTCATTCTGTCTTATCACTATTAGTCATCATCATGATATAATGATATTCTTTTCCAGTGTTTTCTTTTATTCTTCTTTTGTTCTTGTACTTACTTTGTTAAAACGAAAAAGGTAATAAAAATTAAGTCACCTTTTAGTTTTAAACAATATACAGATTTTACAGCCTGTTGCCGTGTTGGTTTTGTAACTTTGTTGTTGTTGTTGTTGTTGTTTTTCAAAAGTACTTTTAATAGTTTTAAGGTAAAATACTTAGTTTAAGTAGGAAATTAATATTAAAAAATATAATGTAGATATTTAAGAAATAAAAAAATAATAAAACATTATCTGATCTGTGATCATCTTTTAATCTTTTTAAAAGCAAAATTATAGATAAAATGATATTTTGGCTCTTCTAACAAAATGAGCAAACTGTGTGTGTGTGTGTGTGTGTGTGTGTGTGTGTGTGTGTGTGTGTGTGTGGTGTGTGTGTGTGTTACCACTTACGTTTGTGTTTGTGTGTGTGTGTGTGTTTGTGCGTGTGTTTTAGTCAGTGTGTGTGTGTGTACTGTTTGGTGTGTGTGTGTGTTTGTGTGTTTGTGTCTGAATTTTTCAAAACTATTGTTAGTATGTGTAATCTGTTAATATTTAATAGGGTGAAACTTGAATGCTACTTTGCAAGCGCTTTGATAATTTGTTTTTGTAAGATATCATAGTAATACTCCGGTACAGCACTATATTATATAAATTCCATTTTTACAATTTAGAAGAGGAAGTGACCACAGCGGACAGTGATTACAAAGGAAAGTGTGAGTCATTTGAAGACTTTTTCTTTTATTCATTTTTGTTGTTGTCGTTTCTGTTGCAGACCCGACTTCATAGAAGAGTGTGCCAGAAGCGCCAGGCAGCCACCATTGCCACCCATGATCTGGATCTGGTCAAAGGACCTCTGGTGTACACTTCAAGGCCTCCTGCAGAAATTATGGTAAAATGTACTGGGTTTTATTTCATTCTCCTGGGATTTTATTAAGGAAAAACAGCACCTGTGGCTTTCTGTTCACTATTTCAGAGATAATTAGTAGATTTCCTGTGACCATCACTAATTGCTACCAAATGTTAAAGCCCTATCAGGCCAGAAGGAGAAACCCTGTAGAGTGTCTGGAAGTAATTATAGCTGCTGGTATGTACTTAAAAGGAGGAAAAGGCCAGCCAGCATGTGTGCCTGACCTGATTTCATGATGGAATGTAAAATCTCGGGGCAGTTTGTGTTCAGAGACACTGAATGCAAGAGGGTTAATATCGTCATGAAAGTGAATTCTGAAAGATTTGTTTTAAAAGAGTCTGGGGCTGGATGTGAAAAAGCACATGTGCTTATTCCATTATTCTCGAAATAAAAGACTTAATAATAATAATGATAATAATAATAATAATAATAATAATAATAATAATAAAAATTTAAAAAAATAACAATACTAATATTGCGCAAGCTTTGATGTTGTTTCCTGACGTGTCTCCCCCAGATTACCCCACTGTTCAAATCCAAGGAGACCTCCGCGGCAGACTACTACAAAAGCATGCAGCAAGAGGCTGACGCCTTGAGGAGAGAGAAGAAACGCAGCACTGTCAGTGGGGTGCACAAGTAAGTAGTAAGACTGTTAGTTTACAGTGTGTATAGAGTAATATGGGGACGGGATAGCTCAGTGGTCAGAGCGCTCGCTTTTCCCAAGCTAAGGTTAAGCAAAGTCACCAGTCAGTACATGTGCATATACCTTACATGTGTGTGGTTTAGTTAAGGAATAAAAAACAAAGTCACCAGTCAGTACATGTAGCATACCTTACATGTGTGTGGTTTAGTTAAGGAATAAAAAATAAGTCTTCAGTCAGTACATGTACATATATATACCTGATGTGTGTGGTTTAGTTAAGAAATTAAAAAAAAGTCACCAGTCAGTACATGTACATACCTAACAAGTGTGTGGTTTAGTTAAGGAAAAAAAACAAAAACAAAGTCACCAGTCAGTACATGTACCTACCTGACATGTGTGTGGTTTAGTTAAGGAATAAAAAACAAAGTCACCAGTCAGTACCTGTACGTACCTGACAGGTATGTGGTTTAGTTAAGGAATAAAAAACAAAGTCACCAGTCAGTACCTGTATGTACCTGACAGGTGTGTGGTTTAGTTAAGGAATTAAAAAAAATAGTCACCAGTCTGTACCTGTACATACCTTACAGGTGTGTGGTTTGGTTAAGGAATAAAAAACAAAGTCACCAGTCAGTACCTGTACATACCTTAAGTTACAGGTGTGTGGTTTAGTTAAAGAATAAAAAACAGTGTCGTCACCAGTCAGTACCTGTACATACCTTAAGTTACAGGTGTGTGGTTTACTTAAAGAATAAAAAACAAAAGTCACCAGTCAGTACCTGTAACTACCTTACAGGTGTGTGGTTTAGTTAAGGAATAAAAAACAAAGTCACCAGTCAGTACCGGTACCTACCTTAAGTTACAGGTGTGTGGTTTAGTTAAGGAATAAAAAACAAAGTCACCAGTCAGTACCTGTATGTACCTGACAGGTGTGTGGTTTAGTTAAGGAATAAAAAGTCACCAGTCAGTACCTGTACCTACCTGACAGGTGTGTGGTATAGTTGTTGCATGTTGTGTCAGGTACCTGGAGCTGCTGAAGGACAAGGAGGAGTTCCCCTGTCTGCTGGATGCCCAGGGCCATGCCATTTCCTTCCCTCCCCTCACCAACAGTGACAAAACAAAGGTAGCTAGGTTACAATACATACTTTTATTTATTTATTTATTTATCATTTTATGTATTTATCTATTACCACTTTATGTCACATCAGATTTCTCTACATGAAATTCGGGCTGCTCTCCCCATGGAGAACGCGTCACCACAAGTGCAGCGCCTACCCTTTTTATTTTTCCTGTCTGCAACCATATTTTGTTTCCCTGTCAGAGTGGCTTTTTTCTACAGAATTTTCCCGCAGACAACCCTCTTGTTGCTGTGTTTTTTTTGTTTTTTTTAAAATAATGATGTGTAAGACACGGGACCTCAGGTTTATCATCTCATCCAAAAGACTAGCACCCAGACCACCACTCATGGTCTAATGGATGGGGGAAAAGTTTTTGGCCAAAACTGGATTCGAACCACTGCACACTACGACCCGGACTTTTCACTTTCTAGGCAGGCGCATTACCTCTAGACCACCGATCCATCCTTAGTAAGCATATCTGTAGTTTTCATTATCTTATTTCCTTTAACCCTCTTAGTCCCAGTCTTGTATTTGCCGTGATTGAATAATTGTCCCCCCTAAGTCCAGATCCGGGATTTGCTGGGATTTACTCACAGTAGATTTCCATCACGCTGTGACCATCACTAATTGCTATCACATGTCAAAGCTCTATCAGGCCAGAAGAAGAAACCCTGTAGAGTGTCTGGAAGTAGTTATAGCTGCTGGTATGTACTTAGAAGGAGGAAAAGGCCAGCGAGCATGTGTGCCTGACCTGATTTCATGATGGAATGCGAAAATCTAGGGGCAGTTTGTGTTCAGAGAGTCCGAATGCAAGAGGGTTAATCTGGGAATGCGAAATCTAGGGGCAGTTTGTGTTCAAAGACACTAAATGCGAGAAGGGTTAAATAAACCATGTTTTCTGCCCTGTTTTCTTTGTTCACAGATCTCGAAGGACACTCGCCACATCCTGGTGGAGGTGACGAGTTCGGTCAGTCTGGACATGTGCAAGAAGGTGATGGAGGAACTGGTGGTGTGCTCGCTGGAGATGGGGGTGGGCAGGAAGGAAGGAGGGGGTGGGGAGACTGAAGGTGCCGCCGCCGATGGGGAAGGAGAGGGTAAGTTCGTGGGTAGAAGGAGGGGGTGGTGGTAGTGGTGTTTGTGTGGTCTTCCCTTTTTGTATGTGGGGAGACTGAAGTGTGAGTTATTTGATCAATTAGTGATTATTTATATATAATTATTTTGGATGTGAAGAGTGGTGGTTACTGTCCTAATCTTGGAGATCATTCTGTAATTCAAAACTGGAATGTGTACTTACCTTGGAAAGGTGAAGTTTGAACTGCCTTAACTCTTTTTCTGCAAGACTGCCCCTCAAATGCCCAGGTATAGATGTCCTGCCAACGCCTGCTAATGCACGCAAAACACATGCACCACCATTGTTCTTTACATAAATGAGACTCTCGCTAGAGTTGCTGTCTTTGCTTTAACAAGATGCCACCATGTTGTCTGCATTTTACTGTGTCCATTTTCGAAAAGTTTTGAGCAAATTAGGAATTTGTAACGTTTACTAAATAAATCTTGTAATGGGCAATGGTTGGGATAGCTACTGAGAGAGCATTTTGACACCTACAGAGCAGATTTAAGGCAGATTTTGTGTAGTGAATATTGAAAGTTGTAAAGATTACTTCCCTTGACACAACTTTCACATGAATGAACTGTGTGACTTCAGGGGAATAAGCGTCAAGTAGAATAGCTTTTTTTTTTCAGCCAAATTTGCAAATTTTGAACCAGTAATTTTAAAATGTGTGTACCTTTGTACATATTTTTTGCTCTTTTTTCATATAAATTTTTTTTAGCTTTTCTTTTAATTTAGGCGCACTGAACGAGCAATATTTTCATAAGACTGCGGGATCTTTTGTCAGAAAATTATGCTGTTTTGTTGTTATTTTTGAAGACTTCTTCTTCATCATCATCGAATACTCAGCCAACAACTATTGTCTGTCATATGGACGAACATGCCTTGCACTGCTGAAAAGTCGGGACCAGTGTCTCTGACTTTTGCGTGGGAGGGTTTTGTTTTTGAAGAATGTTATAAACATGTCTGTTATCTGGCAAATCCATCCATGATCATAAAAGGATAAGTGTGAAACCAGGTACAAAATCGAGAAAGACATACTTGAGAAAGATAGGACTGAGTAAACCTACTGCGCTCATGAGATGGAAGGGCACAATTTAGATTTGAAACAAACAAATAACTGTGAGCATCTGAACTTCAGAGTGTATAATCTCAAGAACTAGGAATGATTCCGACACTATCCCCAAAGTCGGAATGCAGCTACCTAAATGTTGGGAGAAAAACGGTTGCATACACAAAAACCTCACCATTGGTGAACCTCAGAGCTCGAGTCGAGGAGTGAAAAAGAAAAAAAAACAAAACTACCCAAACTAATGGAGGTTTTCTTCCATTCACACAGACCTGTACTTTGCCTGTCCACACGCGAAAAAAAAGAAAAAGGCATTTTGTTGACGTTTTGTATTGACCATTTTTATTCAATAAGGTGCTTCAAGTATAGATTGAATGGGATGAAAAATTTGATTTTGAAAGTTGACGTAATTGGTTGATTAAAAAAAAAAAAACTGGTGGGGGAGGAGGGGGGGTCACTTTGGGTGTGTGTGTATGTGTGTGCGTGTGTCAAAGTCAAAGTCAAACTTTTATTTCCAGATGGTACATTGAGTAAGCAGTGCAATTGCTTTTTTTCATCAAGCCATCTATGTAAGAAAAAGAAAAAGAAGAAAAAAGAGAATAATCATATATGAACAAGGAAAAACTTTAAAAAGATATGTCGTACAAATGAAAAGATTAAAAATGAACTTGAAAAATATCCACACCAAAAGAAGAAACTACACACTCACACACAAACACACTCACACACACACACACACACACACACACACACACACACACACACACACACACATATTATATATATATATATATATATATATATATATATATATATATATATATATATATATATATATATATATATATACATACCACATGCACATAAAGGAAAATAATGCATGGTTCCTTAAAAATCGTTTTAACACACACACACACATACAAACCTATATCAATTCCCTCCAAAACAAGTACGGTGCATACAAAGAAAAACAATACATAACAAAGCAATGGATTCGAAGCAGAAAGTAAAACAATCACATTAATTTCCTTCCTTTTTCTCAGTCCTTCACTCCCAAACACTTGTGTTTTTAGATTTACACAAAAACATGTCAGCGTTCCATCATGTGTGTGAGTGTGCGCATGTGTGTGTGTGCGTGTGTGTGGGTGCGTGCATGCATGGGTGTATGTGCGTGCGTGTGTGTACGTGTTTGTTGTTGGTTGATGTGATTGATCAGTGCTTGTATTTGTTATGAATTGTGTTGTTTGTGTTTTTATTTGATTGATCACTGATTCTATTTGTTATGTATTCTGTTGTGTGGTTGATGTGATTAACCATTGAGTAATGCATATTTGTTATGTCTTGTGTTGTGTGGTTGATGTGATTGATCACCGATTATATTTATATGTTCTGTTGTGAAGTTTTGCGATAGACTGGTGTCCTATCCAGGGGGAGTCTATGACTCTCAGTCACTTAACGCCACAGAAACCGGGATAAGCACCGGCCTGATGAGCCTTAGGCTCGGGACAGACTTTAACTAACATTGTGAAGTTTATTTGATTGATGAATGATCAATACATATTCGCTATGTGTTGTGTTGTGTGTGCAGTGGCACTGTCATCCCAAGGGCATCAACTGGTGCTTCAGCAAGTGAAAGTGGAGGATGAAGAGGGAGGGTTAAAGGTCGTATACCCATCCCGTGCTGATCTCAACGGCGACAGCTACCATGTTGAACGAGAATGAAGCGAACATTTTGCCATATGAAAACTTTCAAACCCCCGCCCCCCCCCATTCCCAACCCCTACCCCCACCTCACCCTCCTTCTTTCCCAAGCTTGAAAGAGAAAGCCTTGTGTGGAGATGGCTGAAGTGGAAAAAGAGGCTGTTTGTAGTGTAAAGATTTGAAGCAAAGACAACAACGTTTATTCTGATAATCAGGGTGGAGAAAAAAAAGAAAAAAAAAAAGAAAAAACCAATAGAAGCTTGTTTTTCAATTTTGGGAAGACATGATATCACACTGTGCCATCACCGCCTGTCTTTATGAGGGTAAAAAGATAAAGGTGTCCCATAACCTATGTGGTCATCGGAGAGCGAGGCAGCAGAGACCTCAGCTTCTCAAGGGGCCAGCATATTGATCTGGTGTTGAGCTAATAAGATAGAGAGAGAATAGATGTCAGCACAGATCTGGTGTTGAGGTCGTGTTTCTGTGAACACATTGCAAATCCAGAACAGCTCCGTCAAGGGTCCTGGGTCCAGTGCTAAAATTAGTGCGCCCCTTCCGAGTATGGACAGTTCCTGCTAAAATTAGCACTGGCTGCTGGTATGTACTTAGAAGGAGGGAAAGGTGAGCGAGCGTGTGTGCCTGACCTTATTTTGTGATGGAATGCAAAATCTAGGGGCAGTTTGTGTTCAGAAAATCTGAATGCAAGAGGGTTAAGCTCCATCCCTATCTGGGAGACCAGTCCCTTTGCCTAAGTGTAAGTGACTAAAGCTCCATCCGTATCTGGGAGACCAGTCCCTTTGCCTAAGTGACTAAAGCTCCATCCGTATCTGGGAGACCAGTCCCTTTGCCTAAGTGACTAAGCTCCATCCGTATCTGGGAGACCAGTCCCTTTGCCTAAGCCACCATCAGGATCAAGCTGAGGCTGGGAATGATAGGTCACCCCACTGCTGATTGAGAAGGGGGGGGGGGGGGCGGGCATTACCACACCATGCAGACACTGTTGGAGGCTGTATTCATGAAATAAGGAAAACAACAGTGTTCATAGATGGTCAGCTAAAATGTCATGTGGTCTTTTAGCGCTTTTTTTTTTCAATAAAAATTTTTTTTTTTTAATTGTGAAATGTAAATGCATCATTTCTATCACGGTTTCAAGTTAATAGATTTATAAGGAAATGGATTTTTGTAATGGGGGTAAAGTTGGGAGGGGGGGGGTGGGGTAGGGTTCTGTTTTACGTTGTTGTGCAGTCTGTTGAAATCTGTTTAGTCTTAAATGATTATTGATTGCTTGACAAACCTTTAGAAGCAGGGATGATAGATAAAGTAACTCAAAAGTTTTTACCTAAAAAATTGTTTTAATTCATTTTCAAACATTATCTCTAGTATAGACATGAAAATCTTTTTTACCCATCATAGTTACTATGGTACAACATGACACAATTCAATTGAATTCAAATACTTTATTATCCCACAGAGAAACTCGTGTGGGTTACAAGCCATACATATAAAACAGTAAGCAGAATAAAAACCATTTATCACAGAAAAATACAAACACAGTATCCAAACATTAACACATACACATCACAAGATTAAAAAAAAAAAAAATCACCCAGCCAGTCATAAACTCACCTGCCTTAAATCACACACCCACTCATACCATGTCTGCCATATGTTATACAACCCATTATTAGGCTGCTTAGGTTGCATTTTGGTGAAGACAAGGCGTGCTCAGTGGCTCAAATTGCTTTGGGGGGTGGATTGCATCTACTGAGAATATGATGTGCTCCTTCTTTAGCGTTTTAGTTAACAGCAGAAATATGAAAAATTTTATAACGTGTTGATATTCCTTTTTGATGAAAAGTGTTATGCCCTGTTGTCATTGTTTATTATGTGAGATGAGCTTATGAAAAGTTTTAAAACGTGTTGATATTCCTTTTTTTTGGGATGAAAAGTGTTATGCCATGATGTCTTTTGCTTTATTATGTGAGATGTGTTTAAGAGAAACAGAGCCCTTTTTAGCATGAAAAAGAGGAGAGAAAAAAAAAAACAACAACCTTGTTTTATCCATGTGTTTGACTGAGAACTAAATTCGCTTATGAGAAATTTATAAAACTTTGTTTTCGATTTAAAATCTATGTTTAAATAGAAAAAGCCAGGCTTTTCGCTTGTCTTTGATCAGCATGTTATTTCACTTTCATTGTCACAAGTTTTCCTTGTTTTTGTGTTCAAGTTTGGCTCCTTGTACAGGTCTCTTGAATTGCTGAATTTTCATTTTCAAACAGATAACACAGCTTGATGCATGGAAGTAAATAAGTAAGTAATGGCTGCATGTCCATAATGATCTGATTTGTTGTTTTCTTTTCTCCCAGGATGGTAAAGTAAAAAGATTGAACTGATTGTACAAACTATAAGCCAACTCTAAGCTTGTGTAGTTTAGTGTTTTACATTCTCTTTGGGGTTTTTTTCATGGGTTTTTTGTTTGTTTGTTTGTTTTTGTTTTTTTGTTTAGCTTGAAAGAGAGGTAGGTTAGGTAGGTGAAGAAAGAAAAGTATACTGTAACTCTACAAAGAAAAGAGTCGTGTAAATTTTGAAAAGAGCATTTATCAGTTCTTTTTTTTTTTTCATTATTACTGTGTGTAAGCATCTATCCACTATGCTGGACTTTCCAAACAATGCATCCTGGGCAAGTTGGCCCTCACGGAGCCCATGATTGTCCGGTTGCATGCAGGGTATGTGTGTGTGATCATCATCTATGCCACAGCCAGTTCAATCAATCACTGGCCCATGCCACTATGAATTTGAAAGATGGATCATGGGATTTTAATGAGTGTCTGTGTCAAATTTTATGCTTTCTACTGCATAATCATATTGAAAAGACAAAGGACTAGAAATGTAGAAAGGAAAATGGAATGGGGGAAAAAAAAAAAGAAAAAGAATAAAGAGAGTGAGAGAAAAGAGGAAGTTGGAACAAGACTGTTTCTGTTGAATGTATTGACAATCTTTTTTTTTTTCCTGCCAAGCAAGTCTGAACACTCATTACTGCCCTCCCCCCCACACATGCATGCACACACACAGACACACACACACACATGCATGCACACACACAGACACAAGCACACACACATGCATGCACACACACAGACACAGACACACACACAGACACACACACGGACACACACACACACACACACACACACACACAAGCACACACACATGCATCCACTCACACTCATATGTACTCTGACACACACACTCAAGCAGGCACACTTGCACATGGATCAGTGGTCTAGAGGTAACGCGCCTGCCTAGAAAGCAAAAGTTCAGGTCGGAGTGTGCGGTAGTTCAAATCCCATTTGGGCCCAAAACTTTTCACCCATCCATTAGACCATGAGTGGTGGTCTGGGTGCTAGTCTTTCGGATGAGAAGATAAACTGAGGTTCCATGTGTTATACATCATTATTTAGCGCACGTAAAAGAACCCATGGCTACAAGTGGGTTGTCCCTGGAAAAATTCTGTAGAAAACAGCACTCTGATAGGGAAACAAATACAGTTGCAGACAGGAAAAAGAAAAAGAAATGGGTAGTGCTGCACTTGTGGCAACACACTCTTCCCGTGGAGAGCAGCCCAAATTTCACTCGGAGAAAATTTACTCTGACATAGTGGTATAAATTAAAATAAACACACACTCACACACACACAACACAACACAACACAACACAACACACACACACACACAACACACACACACACACACACACACACACACACACACACACACACACACAAAACAAACACACACACACACATCCTCAGAAAAAAAAAATGTCTGTAAGGCTGTTCTTAGATACCTTGCCTCCCTGAAGTTGGAATGTAGATACCTTAATAGTGTGTGTGGGGGGGGGGGGGGGGGGGGGGGGGTTAACGGTCGTATATGCAAAAAATTCACCATTGATGAACCTTGGAGCTATAGCCGAGGACCCCACCCCCCACCCCCCCAAAAAAACCCCAAAGTACACACACACACACACACACACACACACACACACACACACACACACACACACACACACACACACACACCATATATAGATATATATATATTATATTATATCCATCGCCATTTAGGCAGCTATACTCTTGCTCAAGGGGATTTTTTTTTTCCTTTTATAATATGGAGAGCAGTGGCTGTTGTGGTAAGAGCTTGTCATGTCATGGGCGATGATAATATCAAACATAGCGTATCAAAGCATAACATCATTATAATAATGAAGGTTCTGGTTCTTTGCTTACATCAAAAACCTATGTCATCATCATCCTCGAACGCACAGACAGCAACTACCTACCGTTAACTGGCTCAGTCCCTAGATCTGAAATTTCGGCTAGGACGTTAATTAAATCCGAAAACAACAACAACAACAAAATGACCTGTTCTCTATAGTCCTAATATTATATGGAAGTTGCTCTTGATATGCTAATGGACTGTAATCACTGAAATGACTGAAAGTTTTTGTACACACACACGCGCGCACGTACGCATGTACGCACTCACAGAGAGAAGGGGGGGCACACAGCACACGCACGCGCGCGCACGCACACACACACACTCTCTCTCTCTCTGTCTGTCTGTCTGTGTCTCTCTGTCTTTCTCTCTATGTCTCTCTGTCTGTCTGTCTGTCTGTCTGTCTGTCTCTGTCTGTCTGTCTGTCTGTCTGTCTGTCTCTCTCTCTCTCTCTCTCTCTCTCTCTCTCTCCTCTCTCTCTCTCTTCTCTCTCTCTCTCTCTCTCTCTCTCTCTCTCTCTCTCTCTACTTAAAAGCAATGCCAGTCAGCAGTCAGTAACATAGAACGGCCACTGGCTACTTCGTGTCAGTTTTGGGGGGTTTCCTGTGGATGAGAGCAAGAACAGCAATGCAGCCTTGATGTCAATGTCAAAGAAGAAGAAGAAGAAGAATTGCGGAGAACAAGAAGAACAAGAACAAGAAGAGTTGTGAAAAAGAAGAAGCAGGATAAAAAGAAGAAGAACAACAACAACAACAATAAGAATTGCAAAGTAGAAGAAGAACAACAACAACAACAACAAAACAACAACAACAACAATAGCAAGAAGAATAAGAATGAGGAATTGCGAAAAAGGATTGCTAAAAAGTAGAATTGCGAAAAAGAAGAATAGCGAAAAAGAATTGCGAAGAAGAAGAATTGCAAAGAAGAAGAATTCCGAAGAAGATAAGATTGCGAAGAAGAAGAAGAAG
>CM060342.1:29942389-29944664 GCA_030674155.1 Stramonita haemastoma
CTGGACACAAAAATGAAGCAGCAAGCAAACAAGCAGATTACAACTAAGAAAACCCCACCCAAAAAATATTTAGCTACAACATTGTTACAACTCATAACAACAAAATAAACTGAAAAGGAACTAAAGGAAATAAAATGATAATAATAATAATCACAATAAGAATAAAAACAAGAATGGTAATAATGGTATAAATTTATGTAGTGTATCTGCATTATTGTATGTTCGTATGTATGTATATAAGTTCCATGTATGAATGAGTTGTGTGTGTTTGCAAGAGAAATGTCTGCCTATGTGCGAGAGTATATATGTGTGTGTGTGTGTGTGTGTGTGTGTGTGTGTGTGTGTGGTGTGTGTGTGTGTGTGTGTGTGTGAGTGTGTGCGCGCGCGCGCGCGCGCGCGCGCACGTCTTTGAAGGGCCACATGAATACTTAAAAAATATACGCCTATCCTACACAAAAACAATCCAAAAAGTATATAATAATAATAATAATAATAATAATAATATAATAATAATAATAATAATAATAATAATAATAATAACAACAACAATAATAAAATAGAGGCTTATATAGCGCACGGGCTGTACAATCAAGTCAATTTAAATAGGTTACATAATTATGAACGTGAAAAATTTGACTAGCACCAAAACTAAGGAAAAATGCATGCACATACAATACACAGCATATTACATGGCCAGGCAATAAAAGTAAAATAAAAGCAATATCATCAAAAAAAATGTGCAGTGCAGTAGGCCTACAATGCACACACAGACACAGACACAGACACAGACACACACACACACACACACACACACACCACACACACACACACACACACACACACACACACACACATGCACGCAAAAACACACACATACACAAAACACACAACACCCAATAACAAAGAAAACGGCACATTCAAGGATTTATCCTACATGTACTGACATTAACCCAAAAAATGCGATGAAGTATAATACAAAATGAAGAACCTTATCATATCCCAAAACAGCAAAAGACCAGCACAAGAGTCAGTGATGAGTCAATAACCTACTTACTTACTGTCTCACAAACGGCAAGAATGTTTAGATTCAAGCAAATACCCAAGCAGCATACCTCACACATTCAAAAGACTGGAGTCTCAGGGGTCTCCTGTGTGTGCAGGTGGTTGAAAAGGGGAGGGCGGGGGTGGAGGTGCCTTGCAGCTGCTATTGATAGCAGCAAACCAGGGAGAAAAGACTGAAAAGTATGTGGGAAAGGGAGAGGGATAGGGCAGGATGCTGATTTCGCGCGCTTTTAGATAAGTTTATATGCACAAAGCAGGTCACACGAAAAAGCTTTTATATACAGTGCAAATTGTGTGGTGGTGGTGCGCTGTTCTGATTGGTGGTTATTTCAGTACGCAAGGCTGAGTGTGTGTGTGTGTGTGTGTGTGTGTGTGTGTGTGTGTGTGTGTGTGTGTGTGTGTGCACGCGTGCTGCGCCATGCGTGTGTCCGTGTGTGTGCGTGTGTGTGTGCGTGTGTGTGTGTGTGTGTGTGTGTGTGTGTGTGTGTGTAAGTGTGTGTGTGTGTATGTGTGTGTGTATGTGTGTGTGTGTGTGTGTGTGTGTGTGTGTGTGTGTGTGTGTTGTGTGTGTGTGTGTGTGTGTGTGTGTGTGTGTAGAATGAAGTAGAATAGGGTCCTGGTGCCCTGGGCTCTGGAACTGCGGAAAAGTGCGGGGGGCAAGGGCCCGAAAACGGCGGTTTCGTCACATCTTTGGAAATGCTTCTTTAGCTTTATTCATGGGAGGGTGTGTATGCATGCGCGTGTGCGTGCGTTCGCTGGTGTTTGTGTGTGCGGTTTTTTGTGTTTGTGCGTGTGGAGGGGACCCTGCAGATTGTTGTGGTGCATGATATTGTAGGATATTATTATTGGACGTGTGTTGGAGGGGTCATTTTCGGGTACACTGTACCATGTTTCTGTGCGGCAAACTCGGCTATGTACAAGCGGGGTTGCCATCTTTGGGGCTGTGCCGTCGCCACAATTCCAGTGCCACACACATCGAAAATGGTTGTGAAGTTTGTCTGCATATAGTAGAATAGGGTCCTGCTGCCCTGGGCTCTGGAACTGCGGAAAAGTGCGGGGGCAAGGGCCCGAAAACGGCGGTTTCGTCACATCTTTGGAAATGCTTCTTTAGCTTTATTCATGGGAGGGTGTGTATGCATGCGCGTGTGCGTGCGTTCGCTGGTGTTTGTGTGTGCGGTTTTTTGTGTTTGTGCGTGTGGAGGGGACCCTGCAG
>CM060342.1:29947264-29949764 GCA_030674155.1 Stramonita haemastoma
ACATACATACATACATACATACATACATACATACATACATACATACATACATACAAAACAGACAGACAGCGACAGACAGACAGACAGAGACAGACAGAACAAAACAACACACAAACAAACACGACAAACAAACAGAAACAGAACGTTAGACAGACACTGACACAAACATACCAACCGACAAACAAGCAAGACAGACGGATAAACGTAGTTTGAAAGAACCAAATACACAATTATATAAAGTCAGAAAAAAAAAACGACAAAAAGCTTTAGTCTGTCATTAGGGTCACTGCCCTCTTCTCTCTCTCTATCTTTTCTTATCTCTAGGAGCAAAAAAGAAAAAGCAAAACAAAAAAAAAAAAACTACGCTGAAAGGCAGAGCTGAGTAGTTCATTATTATAATATAGACATGAAAGCTATTTCCTTTAATCTGTGTGACAGACCATCAGATAATAGACTAGAGGCAGGTGGAGCCTGGCTGTTGCTGAGAGCCGAGGGATAGGAAGAAGGAAAAAAGGTATTCAGTCCTGTTTTGATGACTGAGCTGTACTGCTGCATGTTGGCTGCTGCTGCTGCTGCCACATCATCGCTGTTGATACTGCTGCTGCTGCTGCTAGCATAGGAACTGCTGCTGCTGCACTCTACCATCATCGTTGTTGTTACTGCTGCTGCTAGCTGCTACCATCATTGTTGTTGTTACCGTGCTGCTGCATCTGTTGACTGCTGCTGCTGCTGCTACCATCATTGGTTGTTACTGCTGCTGCTACTGCTACCATCATTGTTGTTTGCTGCTACTGCTGCTACTGCTACCATCATTGTTGTTGATGCTGCACTGCGCTACTGCTACCATCATTGTTGTTACTGCTGCTGCTACTGCTACCATCATTGTTGTTGATACTGCTAGCTGCTACTGCTACCATCATTGTTGTTGATGCTGCTACTGGCTGCTACCACTTGTTGTTATGCGTGCTACTGCTACCATCATTGTTGTTACTGCTGCTGCTACTGCTACCATCATTGTTGTTTACTGCTGCTGCTGCTGCTACCATCATTGTTGTTACGCTGCTGCTGCTACTGCTACCATCATTGTTGTTGATGCTGCTACTGCTGCTACTGCTACCATCATTGTTGTTACTGCTGCTGCTACTGCTACCATCATTGTTGTTACTGCTGCTACTGCTGCTACTGCTACCATCATTGTTGTTACTGCTGCTGCTGCTGCTACCATCATTGTTGTTACTTCTACTGCTGCTGCTGCTACCATCATTGTTGTTGTACTGCTGCTGCTCTGCTACCATCATTGTTGTTGTTACTGCTGCTGCTGCTGCTACCATCATTGTTGTTGTTACTGTCTGCTCTGCTGCTACCATCATGTTGTTGTTACTGCTGCTGCTGCTGCTACCATCATCGTTGTTGTTACTGCTGCTGCTGTGCTACCATCATCGTTGTATTGCTGCTGCTGCTGCTACCATCAGTTGTTACTGCTGCTGCTGCTGCTGCTGCTGACTGCTACCTATGTTGTTGCCGTTGCTGCTGACTGCTACCATGTGTTGTTGATGCTGCTGCTGCTGCTCTATCTGCGCACTACATCTGCTATTGCTAAAGCTACAGTGCTATTGTCACTGCTGCCACTTGCTGCTCATTGCTACTGCTATTGTTCTGCTTTAGCTAGCGATTATATTTTCTGCTTAGTTGCTGCTGCTGCTGCTGCTGCTGCTCTATTTTACTCATCTTCCTCTCCCTCCTGTCTGCTCCGCCTCGCTCGCTTTCTGCAGCAAATTTTATTGTGTTGCTTACTACTGACTACTGTCTGTTGCTGTATACTACTACTACTACTACTAACTACTACTACTACTACTACTACTACGCTACTACTACTACACTACTACTACTACTACTACTACTACTACCACTACATAACTACACGATACTAATATGATAATACATACTACCTACATCAACACTCATACAGACACTGATGCTACTCTAACTACTCAGTCTACACCACCTCATGATAAACGATAAATGATAATAAAAGTATAGGTGATAAAGAAGAAACAAGAATGTGAAGAGAGATCTGAGAAAACAAAGCTAAAATCGTTGGACAGGGAGAGGCCCCGTGTGTTCCACAAAGATATTTAGCGCTCGTAAAAGAACCCACGGCGATAAGAGAGTTGTCCCAGGAAAATTTATGTAGAAAAAAAGCCGCTCTGATACGGAAACAAATACACTTGCAGACAAGAAAAGAAAAAAAAATGGATGGCGCTGCTTTTGTGGCGGTGCGCTCTCGATCTCCCCAGGAGAGAGCAGCCCGAATTTCACGCAACGAAATCTGACGTGGTTTAAGTTAGTGTAAAATGTAAAAAAAAAAAAAAAAAAAAAAAAAAAAACCGTTTGCAGTGATCAGTGTAAAAAAAAACAACTATTAGGGACAGAGGAGAAAGCCTGCTGACAACACATGGAATGAGCAGACAGTGGAATCGATTTATCTGTGGCTACTGGC
>CM060342.1:29954764-29964764 GCA_030674155.1 Stramonita haemastoma
CAACATCATATCAGCATCGTTCAGACCAACAAGACCTGTCTTATTATTTATAGGAACCCTTAGGCTAAGAGAGGAAAGCTTTTGTTTGATGGTGATGGAAGCGAAGTGACAAGGTGTGTGTGTGTTGGTGTGTGTGTGTGGTGTGTGTGTGTGTGTGTGTGTGGTGTGTGTGGGTGTGGTGTGTGTGTGGTGGAGTGGGGGGGGGCTTCTGTGTGTGTGTGTTGGGGGGGGGGGCGTGTGTATGTGTGTGTGTGTGTGTGTGGGGGGGGTGTTGTGTGTTGTGTGTGTGTGTGTGTGTGTGTGTGTGTGTGTAGGGTGGTGGGGGGGGGTGTGGTGGTGCGTATGTTGTGTGTGTGTGTTGCTGCGTGCGTGCGTGCATGCGTGTGTGCGTGCGAGTTTGTACATTCGAATTTGTTAAAACTATCAATTGTTATTGATTGCTTGTATGTCGTATAGGTCGAAGGCAAGCGTCTTGATTTGTTATGCAAGATATAGCGCTATAGAAATTCCATGTATTCTTCTTCTTCTTCTTCTTCTTCTTCTTCTTCTTCTTCTTCTTCTTCTTCTTCTCTCTTAATCTTCTTCTTCTTCTTCTTCTTCTTCTTCTTCTTCTTCTTCTTTTTCACCATCATCATCATCACATCATCATCATCATCATCATCATCATCATCATCATCGTCATCATCATCATCATCATATCATCATCATCATTATCAATATTATCATTCTTATCATCATCATCATCATCATCATCATCATTATTATTATTATTATTATTATTATTATTATTATTATTATTATATTATTATTATCTCATCATCATCATCATCATCATCATCATCATCATCATCATCATCATCATCATCATATTATTGTTGTTGTTATTGTTATTATTCAGACATTGTTACAGGGCGGTGGGGTGGGGCTGGGGACGGGATAGCCTAGTGGTTAGAGTTTGTTGCGCTCGTGGTCTGACGGCCCATGTTTCAGCCACCGCCGAAGCACCCGTTTAATTAAGAAAAATTTCCCGTGGTAGTGACGTTGATTCAGATTTTAAGTCCAGGAGAAAATTTTCAAGTCAAGTTTTAACTTGACAAGACTTGAAAATTCAATCCCTCCCCTCCCCCCTCCTGGTTATAAAAATCTGAATCAGAACCACAGAAGTTCTTCGGATGAGACAATAAACCGGAGCCTCGTATGTGAACGCACGCAGAACACTGAGCGTATATTAAAACCCGTTTCACTTTTAAAAAGAGTAGGCCATAAAATGAAGGTATAAAATGGCGACGATTAAAAAAAAAGAAAAAAAAGCGTGCACACTGGTGTGTTCAGACACCTTACCCGAAGATGGAATTGCAGCTTACGTAACGGTGATCAAACGGTCGTTTATGCAAATTCTCATCATTGGTCAACCTCAAAGCTATGACCGAGGAATGAAGAAAAGAACCTGTTTTTTTATTTTATCAGTTCTATCATATTCATTCATCTCTTTTTTTTCCACCTTAGTTCCCCCCCAGTTTTGGTTATGAGAAAAAGGAAAGGAAAAGGTGTTCCCATAACATATTAAGTCTTTCGGATGAGACTATAAACCGAGGCGCAGAACATCTTGCGCGCACGTTAAATCCTGTTTTGCTTTTCGTAAGAATAGGCCGCGCCATCGTGTGCCGGTTGGAACAGATGACATTTACAAAACTGCATACACACGGGGACTGGATGTAAAAAAAAAGCATATGATTGCTTATTCCATTATCCTCGATATAAAAGAATAATAACATGCGGTCGTTAGGAAGCGAGTTGTTAGAGACCTCAGCTTCTCTAGGGGCCAGCGTATTGAGGGTGACGCCCATCTCCTCTCTCCCTCGCTGCTTTACCTTCCCTGACTCCAAAAGACGGTAGGTACCCATTGTCGTCGGCTGGGTGGACTGGGGGACTAGATTGAAGCCAAAGTCACACAAACGGTCACCCATCCAAGATTCTTTAATACAACTTACCCGTAACGACTTTATGGTCATATTAAGGTCTTATGTAGCTAATCTTTTAGTTGGTTTTCAACTGGTAATCATTATGTTAGTTTTGGTTCATCTCCTTAGGCAAGGCTTAGTCCATGTCAAGTTCATTAAGGATAATGACCACTTAAGTTGACGAGGTGCCAGCTTTTAGGCTAGAAACCAGCCCTACTTTTGGCCACTTTTCTTTCAGTTTTCCTATAATTATTATTACTCTTGGATTCATACGGCACGTATACTATTATGTGTGCTGGTGGGAACGGATGACAACATTGACAAAACTACATACACACGTGGACTGGATGCCAAAAAAAAAAAAAAGCACATGAGTGCTTATTCCATTATCCTCGAAGTAAAAGAATAAATAAGAGAATAAATAATTAAATAAATAATTAAAGAATAAACAGATACATAAATAAAAACATAAATGAATAAATGAATAAATAAATAAATGAATAAATAAATAAGTAGATCTAAATAAATAAATAAATGAATAAATAATTACGAAGGCATCCACAGATTATTCTTAACACCCCCCCCCCCCTCCCCTTTTTTTGCAAAAGTCCAGCCTCAGATTCAAAACTCATATGATTATGCACAAATCTGAATTATTTTTATTTTTCAGCAAACACTGTCCTTTGTCGTCTGCTAAGCTTCATGACAAGAAAATGCATACGCAGAGTTTAACACTGTAGGAGGAATACAAGCAATCCTCATTAATTTTTGATGATCGTTTCCAACTTTCTTATGACTACCTAGTGTTTCTCTACATCTTCAATTCCAAAAGACAAGTACACAGTACAACTGTTTTCATACTTTGAAAAGAAAATCTGTGAAAATCAGTAGCAAATGTTCAGACTTAATTTTTCTTTCTTTATTTTTATACATTTCATACCACTTTGTGTCACAGCAGATTTCTCTGCGTTTCATTCGGGCTGCTCTTCCTGGGGAGAGCCCGTCGCCGCAAATGCAGCGCCACCCAGTATTTTTTTTAAAAATCATTTTCCTGTCTACAACTGTATTTGTTTCCCTATCAGAGTGACTTTTTTCTACATAATTTTGCCAGGGACAACCCTCTTGTTGCCGTGGGTTATTTTATGTACGCTAAATAATGATGTGTAACACATGAGACCTCGGTTTATCGTCTCATCCGAAAGACTAGCACCCAGACCACCACTCATGGTCTGACAGATGGGGAAAAGTTTTGGGCCCAAACGGGATTCGAACCACCGCACACTCCGACCCGGACTTTTCGTTTTCTAGGCAGGCGGATTACCTCTAGACCACGATCCACTAACACTTTGTAGAAGATAGTACATGACCCGGAAGCTAAAAGTGGAGTGTAGCCTTACTAGAAGGACAAGGGAGCCATTAAGTGCTGTACTGCTGAAGTGCTGAAGCGTGAATTAGTGGTGGTAACTAGGGTGGTAGAGGTGGTGGGGGTGGTATGATGATGGTGGTGGTGGTGGTAGTGGTGATGGCAGACCGTGATGCCTGTGGTAATAGTAATAGTAAGTGACGGTGGTGGTTGTGTGGTTCGTAGTGGTGGAAATAGTGACATGCGTGGTTTCAAGTAGCACATCACTCAGTATAATAGGTGTGTGTGTGTGTGTTGTGTGTGTGTGTGTGGTGGTGTGTGTGGCGTGTGCGTGCGTGTGTGTGTGTGTGTGTGTGTGTGTGTGTGTGTGTGTGCGTGTGTGTGTGTGTCTGTGTGCGTGCGTGCGTGCGTGTGTGCGTGTGTGTGTGTTGTGTTGTCTTGTGTTGTGTGTTGTGTGTGTGTGTGTGTGTATACGTGTGTGTGTGTTGAGTTGTGTGTTGTGTTGTGTGTGTGCATGCGCGCGCCCCACGTGCACAGGCAGAAGAAGTAGTAGCAATACACAGAATACACCCACGACCCCCCCCCCCCCCCCTCCAACCACCCCTCGAAAAACAAAACAAAACAAAAAAACCCTCCAACAGGAACAAACCAGACAGTTTGGACAGTGTCATACCCCCCCCCCCCCCCCCCCCCCCCCCATGGCCTGCCTGCCTGTACTGCACTAGCCTAAAGCCAAAAGTAGCAAGGGAGACAAGGAAACAGAATGACCCGTGGCCACACGTCATAAACTCCCCTGCCTCTCTCTCTCTCTCTCTTCCTCCTCTCTCTCTCTCTCTCTCTCTCCTCCTCTACTCCTCTCTCTCACTCTCTCTCTCTCTCCTCTTCTCTCTCTCTCTCTCTCTCTCTCTCTCCTCTCCTCTCTCTCTCTCTCTCTCCTCAAAGTGTTGATAATTATTGTTTGCATATGCTGCTTACTTGAGTTTTTGTGCATGTGTATTAATGTGCATGTGTATGTATGTTGTGTGTGTGTGTGTGTGTGTGTGTGTGTGTGTGTGTGTGTGTGTGTGGTGTGTGTGTGCGTGTGTGTTGTGTAAGTGTGTGTTTTTCTTCATTTTCTTTTCTTCGATTTTTTTTTTTGTGTGTGGAGCATGGTGTAAAGAAGTTGTGCTTATCCATTTACTCTCATAACAGTTCGAGTTCGAGTTCGAGTTCTCTCTCTCTCTTGACCACAAGCTGATGGTGCTGCTGCTGCTATTGGCTTGTTTGACGTCAAGCAAGGGATCTTGAGGGATCCAGAGAGAAAATGGAATGGCACTTTCAGGTAAGTAACAGACTTGGCATGGCACGCACGCATGGCAATGATGGATTGAAGGTTAGAGACAGTTACAGCTTCTGGGAGTATGGAAAAGGAATTAGGTTGGGTTTTTTTTGGTGGAGTATGTGTGTGTGTGTGTGTGGGGGGGGTGGGGGGGGGGTAGAGGTAGAGTTTTGGAGGATAGGAGAAGGGGGGGATGGTGGAGGAGGAGGTGAAGAGGGGGAGGAGGGGGCGTCGTCTATCACAAGAACTTTCTTTCGACACAGTGTCATCATCATCCATTTTCTCTGTGTCTGTCTGCTTGTTTGCATGTCTGTCTGTCGTCTGTCTGTCTGTCTGTCTGTCTGTCTGTCTGTCTGCCCATATTCGTCTGTCTTCTGTCTGGTCCTGTCTGTCTGTCTGTCTCTGTGTTTGTCAATCTGTTTTTGAATGTCTGTCTGGCTGTCTGTTCTGTTATGTCCCGTCTGTTGTCTGTGTCTAGTCTCGTCTGTGTCTGTCTGTCGTCTGTCTGTCGGTCTGTATGTCTGTCTGTCCGTCCGTCTGTCTCTGTATGTCTGTCTGTCTGTCTGTCTGTCTGTCTGTCTGTCTGTATGTATGTATGTATGTATGTATGTATGTATGTATGCTGTATGTCTGTATGTCTGTATGCATGCATGCATGCATGCATGTATGTATGTATGTATGTATGTATGTATGTATGTATGTATGTATGTATGTATGTAGTAGTAGTAGTAGTGTATGTAGTAGCATGCATACATAGCTGATTTTCCCCCTGGAGTTAACATCAGTGCTACTTCACTCTCACTAAAGTTTTCGATGAGACTTTAAAACGAGGCCCTCGTAGTACGACATGCTACGCAGAACATCTTGCCACCGAGTTAACATCATTTCTCCGCTTTCGTAAGAAGCCATTGTGTGCCGGTGGAACAGATACCGAGATTTAACAAAACTGCATACACACTGGACTGGATGAAAAAAAGGAATGAAGCTTAGTCCATGTTCCTGCAATAAAAGATTTAACAACACACACACACACACAACAAACAACACACACATACCAACACACACACACACACACACACACACACCACACACACACACACACACACACACACACACACACACACACACACACACACCCTCTCTCCACACTCTCTCTCTCCTCTCTCTCTCTCTCTCTCTCTCTCTCTCTCTCTCTCTCCTCTCACTCACTCACTCACTCACTCACTCACTCACTCACTCACTCACTACACTCACTCACTCACTCACTCACTCATTCAACACGGGGACTGGATGAAAAAAACACACGAGTGCTTATTCCATTATCCTCGATATAAAAGAAGAAAATATAAATATATAAATTAACATTAAGGGAAACAATTCGCCAAATTTAATCTTTCACAAAGCAGTATTGATTGCTTCCCTTAGACCACTTTTGTAATCTTTGGTTTCTTGTAAAACTTGCTGAATGCTGAACTGACTACAGTGGCTACGGTTGCAGTGTTGCTGTTATGCTGAAGCAACAGCAGTGTTTATAGCAGCAGCATCAGCAGCAGCAGCAGCAGCAGCAGCAGCAGCAGCGTTAATAAGGTTACTGTTTTTGTATTGTATGTTATACACCATCTTAAGTCACAGCGACTTTAGATAGCTCAGTGATCAGAGCACTCGCTTTCCCCCAACCAAGGTTAAGTAGCATTGAGCGTGATTACCAAATGTATGGGTGACCGTTTGCGCGCCTTGGTTTAAGTACAGTCCCTGAGTTTACCTAACTGTAAATGGGTACCTGTCCACTTTAGGGTCAGGAAGGTAAAGCAGCGAGGGAGAGGAGATGGGCGCTGTCCTCGATATGCTGGCCCCTAGAGAAGCTGAGGTCTCTGATGCCTCGCTTCCCTATGTCCCCATAGGTTATGGGACACCTTTACCTTATACTTTAAATCACTGCAGAGTTCTCTGCATGAAACTCGGCCTGCTCTCACCAGGGAGAGCGTATAGCCACAAGAGCAGCGCCACCCATTAGGTTTTTTTTCCTGTATGCATATGTATTTGTTTCCCTATCAGAATGACTCTTTTCCTCAGAACTTTGCCAGGGACAACTCTTTTTTCCATGTTGTTGTTGCTTTTTATTTTTTTTTTTTTACATGCGCTAAGTGCAAGTTACATACAGGACCATGCCATATGGTCTCATCCAAAAGACTAGCATCCAGACGACCACTCACACTGTAGTTATTAAGGGAAAAGTTTCGGCTACAAACCGATCCACAAAAACACTGCCACCCATTTTTCTCTTAATTTTCCTTGTCTTCAAGTATTTTTATTTACCTATGAAAATGGCTTAAACATAAAACAACAAACCAAACAATTTTCCACAGAAATTGGCTTGGGATAACTTTCTTGTTTCAGTATATATTTCTTAACCTGTGCTCAACATGTATTGCACACAGTATCTCGATTTATAAGAAAGGTAAAGGTAAAAGTGTCCCATAACCTGTGCGGTCGTAGCGGAGCGCGCAAGGCATCAGAGACCTCAGCTTCTCTTAGGGCCAGCATATTTTAGGGTGGCGGCGCCCATCTCCTCTCCCTCGCTGCTTTACCTTCCCTGACGCTAAAGAGGGCAGGTACCCATTTACAGCTGGGTTGACGAATGTAGAGTAAGATTGCCATGATATGAGGTACGCAGAATGAACATAGGTAAGGTAAAGGTAAAGGTGTCCCATAACCTATGTGGCCGTAGGGGAGCGAGGCATCAGAGACCTCAGCTTCTCTAGGGGCTAACATATTGAGGGCGGTGCCCATCTCCTCTCCCTCAATGCTTTACCTTCTCTGACCCTTAATAGGGCAGGTACCTATTGACAGCTGTCTTGGTTTAAAGTCTCATCAAAAAAAAGAAAAACTAGCACCCAGACCACTACTCAAGGCCTAACGGGTGGGCGAAAAGTCACGCAGAACATTTCACGCACACACTGAAACTCCAATCTGCTTTTCGGAAGAGTAGGCCATTTTTCCTAGTGAGAAAGGACAAAAAACCCAAACGTTACAAAACCACAAAAGAGAACTAGGTTTTGCAAAAGAGCAAATGTGTAATTATTTCATTATCCTTGAAATGAAACAATAAAAGAATCTTTAAAAAAAATTATTGTAGTTGTAACATTAACACCCCATACCGCTTTGTGTTGGAAGGGATAGCCTAGTGGTTAGACAGTTACGCTCGCAATTTAACGATCTGGGTTCGATTCCCGTTCGAGAGAGATTTTTCCTGAAGTTAACATAAGTGCTGACTCCATTCTCCACAAAAGTCCTTTGGATGAGACTACAAACAGAGGTCCTGTATACGAACGCACGCATAGCATCTTGCGCACACGTTAAATACTGTTCCGCTTTACGTAAGAGTAGGCCATTGTGTACCGGTGGGAACAGATGACAAGATTTACAAAACTGCATACACATTGGACTGGATGTAAAAAAGCACATGAGTGCTTACTTCATCATCCTCGATATATCAAAAAATACTGAGGACCCTTTTCAGTATAAGTAATCGATGGATCGGTGGTCTAGAGGTAACATGCCTGCCAGGAAAGCAAAAAGTCCAGGTCGAAGTGTGCAGTGATTCAAATCCTGTTTGAGCCCAAAACTTCTCCCCCATCAATTTTTAGAATTCTAATAAAAAATGATTGTAGTTGTAATATTAACGTAGTTTGTAGATTGTAGTTGTAACATGTGCTTTTTTTTTTTTTACACCCAGTTCCTGTGTATATGCAGTTTTTGTAAATCTTGTCATCTGTTCCCACCGGCACACAATGGCCTACTCTTACGAAAAGCAGAACAGGATTTAACGTGTGCGCAAGAAGTTCTTCGTGCGTTTGCACACAGGACCTCTGTTTGTAGTCTCAGTGGTGGTCTGGGTGCTAGTCTTTTGGATGAGACGATAAACCGAGGAATATTCCTGAACGCAGCATGCAAATCTACAACCCAAAGCAAACCTGGATTTTTGGGGATTTTTTTAAAGAAAAAAGAATGACAACGAAAGGTAAACGGCAAGACATTAGCCACGAGCTGAACTAAGCCTTGAACCTGAATTGTGAGCACTGTTCCTGCACACGTGAAAATCAGGACTGAGTTGTTTGCCATCTAGGCTACCTTTCAAACGACCACTGGCCGGCATGCTGTGTGGACCACTATCACAGCTGGAGGGAAGAAAGAAAAACCCAAAGGGCTTGAGCATTGGCACAACATTAAAAAAAATGAAGACTTTAAGAAAGCAGAACATGTGAGTACCTTATTTATTATTATCTTTTTTTTAAGTAGCTATGTAGTAATGAGGGAGAGGAGATGGGCCTCGCTCTCAAGATGCTGGCCTCTAGAGAAGCTGAGGTCTCTGACACCTCGCTCCCCTATATGACCACACAGTTTATAGGACACCTTTACCTTACCTTTTATGTAGTAATAGTAATCAGACCAATGGGTGTTGATTATTGTTTGATTTAAAATTTCCAATAAAAGTATAAACTATGTCAACTGCTACAAAAATAAATCAAGAGCGTAAAGATCCAGGTATTACATATATTTACAAACGGGACCTCGGTTTCCGTTACAGTCTCTATGTATGTCAATGGTGTCGTGAACCAAGTGATATAGTTGTTTAACAAACTAAAATTTTAATGGTTCAACGAAGTCATCACCAGCCAAATGATTCGGTGGCCTCACGAATCTGTCTCTTTTAGCCAGTCTTTTTGATTTTTCCTGAGTGAGATTACCTGAGCCAGATTTTTTGTCATGACACGAAGACGAGAAGAGATCCAAAGGGAGTGTTTTGATGTAAGCTTGACGTCATAAATATAAGAAAAAAGTGTTGTGTACATGTGCTCATCATGGTTCTATGAAATACTTGAAAATTGAATGGGAAAGATTTCCAACTACTCTCTCTCTCTCTCTCTCTCTCTCTCTCTCTCTCTCTCTCCTCTCCTCTCTCTCTCTCTCTCTCTCTCTCTCTCTCTCTCTCTCTCTCTCTCTCTCTCTCTTTATTCAATGGGGAATCAACATACTGAATAACTGTTCACTGAATTGCAGCATGGTGGCCAAACCATCGTCCATCATGCCTCTGTCAGCTTTGACAAAAAAAAAAACCAGCAGCAAAAGACACATCACTACTACAATGAAACCAGCTACTCTCCGAAACCAACTACGCTACGCTCCAAAAACCAACTCTTTGACAGTAGTCAAAACCCTCAGCCCCTCGACCCCCC
The DNA here is from genome assembly GCA_030674155.1 of Stramonita haemastoma. Classification (NCBI taxonomy): domain Eukaryota; kingdom Metazoa; phylum Mollusca; class Gastropoda; order Neogastropoda; family Muricidae; genus Stramonita; species Stramonita haemastoma. Next base: position 29,964,644 of record CM060342.1, read on the forward strand.
CCCCCCCCCCCTTCCCCCTTCCTTCCTTCTCCTCGGACTTTTTTTTGGCCAGGCTTTCAGATTGGACAGGTGCAAGGCCCAGCTCTGCAGACTCGGATGAAGCCGTGTGAAGAACGAGGTC
>CM060342.1:29967264-29969764 GCA_030674155.1 Stramonita haemastoma
TATTATAAACGACATGGTTGTGTTTATGGTTTCTGTTGCCAGTTCCTTTCCCACTCTTATCCTGGGTCATATCGGAGCAGACTGTTGGGAAGACGCCAGCACCACGATGCTTGAGCACAAGAGCCATTGAACCTAGTCCTCACCCACATGATTTGACTTGACTTATGTGCTAGACCAATGAAGATGTAAGGGCATAGAATGGAAGGTAGACACGCTTCGACTCAATATTCGAAGGGCAAGCCCTCGCATTTCTAAAGGGCAAAGCCCTGAAAGACAAGAGCCTAGCTGGAAAGCCTCTGAAAGACAAGCCTCTGACGGGCAATATCCCAAATGATAAAACTCGGAAGGGCCACTGCCTAAAAGAGGCAAGCCCCTGAAGGACAAAACCTTGAAGGGCCAAATTCTAAAAGACAGTCCTTGAAGTGTCGCATCTTAAAGTACTAGCCCCTGAGGGGCCACATCTTAAAAGAACTAGCTCCTGAAGGGTCACATCCTAAGGACAGGCCCCTGAAGGACAGTGTCCTGAAAGGTAGCTCTCTGAATGGTCCCCTTCCTAAAAAGCAAGCCCCTGAAGGGCCACATCTTAAAGGATAAGCATCCTAAAGGACAAGCCCCTGAAGGGCCACATCTAAAAAGATAAACATCCTAAAGGACAAGCCCCTGAAGGGCCACATCTAAAAAGATAAACATCCTAAAGGTCACGCCCCTGAAGGGCCACATCTAAAAAGATAAACATCCTAAAGGTCACGCCCCTGAAGGGCCACATCTAAAAAGATAAACATCCTAAAGGACACGCCCCTGAAGGGCCACATCTAAAAAGATAAACATCCCAAAGGACAAGCCCCCGAAGGGCCACTTCTAAAAAGATAAACATCCTAAAGGACACGCCCCTGAAGGGCCACTTCTAAAAAGATAAACATCCTAAAGGACAAGCCCCCAAAGGGCCACATCTAAAAAGATAAACATCCTAAAGGACAAGCCCCGAAGGGCCACTTTAAAAAGATAAACATCCTAAAGGACAAGCCCCCGAAGGGCCACTGTTAAAAAGTAAACATCTTAAACAACAAGCCCTCGAAGGGCCACATCTTAAAAAAGCCTGAAGGCCACATCTTAAACAACAAGCCCTCGAAGGGCCACATCCTAATAAAAGCCCGAGGTCAACTAGAGAACTACCCCTGAAGGCCACATCTTAAAGATAAGCATCTTAAAACAAGCTCCTGAAGGTCCACATCTTAAAAGACAAGTCTCCTGAGGGAGTTCCTCTAAACAAGCCCCTGAAGGGCCACATCTAAAAAGATAAACATCCTAAAGACAAGCCCCGAAGGGCCACTTCTAAAAAGATAAACATCCTAAGGGAGACAAGCCCCTGAAGGGCCACATCTAAAAGATAACACCTAAAGTCACGCCCCTGAAGGGCCACATCTAAAAGAACATCCTAAAGGACAAGCCCCTGAAGGGCCACATCAAAAATAACATCCTAAAGGACAAGCCCCCTGAAGGGCCACATCCTAAAGGACAAGCCCTGAAGGGCCACATCCTAAAGGACAAGCCCCTGAAGGGCCACATCCTAAAGGACAAGCCTCTGAAGGCAAAACCCGCGAAGGGCACATCTATGCCAGAGCCTGGCATTGTTGCCCAGAGATCTACAACACGTACATTCCTTTTCCAAATCCGCTGAGGTAAACAGCAAAAGTAGGCAGGAGTCTGGGGTCTTTTGTGTCAGAGTGGCGACTATACATGACCGCCCATCTCGCGGAACACTCCAGGGATCAAATACAATGAGAGCGAGAGCGGTGAGGACAGGGGTCTTTCTGGGCACCTGCTATCCAACATGTAGCGCGCGGAAAACGTGAAGAGGTAGCGATGCTAAGCCTCCACCTACGAAACCGCTACCTTGCACACTTCATAGGTATGTCTGTACAGAGTACACAATCTCTCAGCGCGTGTGTGCATTATGTTGGTACCTCATTCATCTCACACAATTCCCGAGTTTGAATCCAAATTTGTCCCTGGAGTTAACATGCAAGGCTAAGTGTTTACAGGCTTTAAAAACTTCATTAGCGTTTAAAACCATCTTCAGTAATACACAAAAATAGAGCCACATTCGATGTCGGTTTTAGTTGCCTGAGAAGGACACTGGTGGAAAAAAAACCCTGGCACACAGTGATCGTAAGGGTAAAGGACACATCTGGCCCTCCCAGGCAGTTTCTGTCAAGCATTGGCTTGAATTTTCGTGTCTTTTCCTTCTTGCCCCGAGTCCTCAGAAGTTAAGCGTAGATGTCAGAAGTCGTCATGTGGGTCATCTTAGTTCTCTGGCATTGTGTATTGTGGCTGCAATACATGTCACGACTGACATGCGAGAGGTAAGTACGCGTACATATCTTTTCAGTTTTGGCTTTGAATGTTGTTGGAACCACTGTTGAGCTGAGATTTCATGTTGGACGTTTTCCAAGTTTCCAAAATGATTCAAAAGCAGAAGGTTTTTTTCATCTTTTACATG
>CM060342.1:29974764-29982264 GCA_030674155.1 Stramonita haemastoma
ACATTTCTCCAAGGAAAAGTGGCAGACCACCAATATCTACCCTACATGAACATTGAGGTCAGTGGTCTGGAAGGGCTACGGGAGATCGTAGAACTCGGCAGAGATAAAGATGGCAGGTAAGCTCAAGGGACAGTGCAAGAAGCTACTACCGACGACAGCTGCGATGGAGACAGTTTGAGTTGTTGTGTTAGAAGAGAGACAGTTGAGTTGTTGTGTGTAGAAGAGAAGAGACAGTTGAGTTGTTGTGTTAGAAGAAGAGACAGTTGAGTAGTTGTGTTAGAAGTAGAGACAGTTGAGTGTTGTGTTAGAAGTAGAGACAGTTGAGTAGTTGGTGTTAGAAGTGGAGTTGAGTTGTTTGTTTAGAAGTGGGTTGTATGTGAGTGGTTTTGTTAAATAATGTTCAGGAAACGATACACCCTCAAACCACTCCGCCCTGCCTAGTAATATTTCTTCCCAGCATTTATTTTTATGGTTGTTTTTTTTTTTTTTTTAAACCTTTCCTTGTCTTAAAGTCCGTAACTTCCAGGATGGTGAGATTTTTTTTTCATAGCCAATCGTATTTGCTCCCAGCCATTATGGCAGCCGCATTTCTGACCTCGAAGTTCCCAAGCATTTTAACTACATCATGCTCAGTGGTTACAGTTAGTAAAAAAAAAAATACAAAAATTATTCCAAGTTAGAAGCCATATTGAAACGGCTTAGTAATCATTAAATTGGTATTAATGGTTACATTTCGCCCCCCCCCCCCCCCTTTCCTCAATTTTAGTTGATAAAGTATAAAATCTCTTTCCAACTTGTTAAAAACATAGTTGCGTCAAAATGAAAAGTTTTTTCCCATGTATTTTGTTGAAATATTTTTTTTACATTTTGAATATAAAGAGATAGTATCTTTCCTTTTCACCGACTTGGTTGATGCATTGTTCAAAGCTTATTTCTCTTATACTGAATTAATGTCAAGGTTTAAAGTGGCCTTTTTATTATTTTATTCATTTTATGTTATTTCTTCTTTTTTTTATTTATTCTTTCTATTATTTCGAGATATTGGAATAAGCACTTAATTGCTTTTATTTTTTTTACATTTAGTCCGCGTGTGTATGCAGCTTGTCAATTTTGTCATCTGTTCCCACCAACAACACAATGCCTACTCTTCCAAAAGCGAAACAGGTTTTAAGATGTGCGCAAGATGTTCTGTGTGCGTTCTACCAGCTCGGTTTATGGTCTCATCCGAAGACTTTTGGGGGAGTGAGTTGGCAATGATAACTCCAGAGAAAATTCCTCTTGAGCAAGATTCGAACCCGGGTCAGCGACAACGAGCGAATCACTTTTGACCACCAGGCTATCCCGTCCCTTTTTAGTTCGTTAAAATATAATGTTTTTGCAAGATTACAAATTTTATGAGATTTAGTATTGCCGATATCAACTAGGCGCCATAAATCTCCACCAGCACAGCAGTTAATTCAGTAACTGGAAAAAATTTTTTTTAAGTCTTTGATTTTCTCCACGCTAGTTAGTAGCATGGTATACAGTTCTTTTTTGTCGTACTAAGTTTGTCGGCATTGAAGCATTATTTTTCCTTCACATGTTCTATGTATCAAAGCATAAACATCTTTATTTAGTGTCTAAGACTGTATAAATTGTTTTTCCTTCAGATTGAGTTACTCGGTATCAAAGTATAAAATCATTTCTTTCATATCGTTGAGGTGTTTACCTCTTGGTCTATTCTATTGATCGAAGCCTGTGAAGAATACTCTTATCAGTTATTTCTATCCCCTCTGTCTTCAATCCTATAGATTTCATACTGCGGAAACTCTTTACTCAGCTACCTTCGTAGAATGTTTGATCTCCCCTGATCTTGCCCTCCATTTTATACACACACACACGCACACACACACACACACACACACACACACACACACACACACACACACACACACACACACCTCAGAAAATATATTAGGATTGGTTGCTTTTAAAAGACAAAAAAAAAGGCAAACAGCTTTATAATTGGCTTTCAACGTCAATATGGAATATTCTACCTAATTGCAAATATAGGCTAAATGTCAAAGTATCGATCAAGAACGCTTTTACAAAACAAATGAACATAATATTCTCATAAGGGAGATTTTCGGGTGGAGAGGGTTGATAAGTGGGTGGTGTTAACAGATCTCTAAAATGGTTGTCACTTGAATGACATCACGTAAGCCTACTAAAAAAAATTACAGGGACAGATAGCTACCACGTTTTCCATGGTTTGTGTTAACGATTTGAGAAAAAAAAAAACCCGTTTACAAAAAGGAGTGCTAGATGTTTCAAGAGGAGCATAACTCTTCCTGATACCAGAGACTGTATCTTACAGAGACTGTACTTATACAGTCTCTGCTGATAACTACTACTTTTTCCCTGTAGTGCTGTTCCCTTGAGCTGTTCACTCTTAACCTTAACCCAAGTTATTTCCCCATGCCGCTATCCTTTCACACGTTGCCGCCTGATTTTAACAACACTAACGCTGACATAACTCATGAGTTTGTGGTATGGGGAAAACAGCTACACAAAGGGAACAACAGTACAGGGAAAGAGCGGTTTTGACTTATACTGACCGTTTTTTAGATTTTATTCTGGAGACTACCGTGCTCGTTGCTAGCAGCGTTTGTAAAAGAAAAATGGCGCGTTGAAAATGAAGCGGGTCTAAAGGGAACCTTTTACGATTGTCGTACTGGTATAAAAAACAAAAACAAAAAAAACTAACAAAAAAAAACATGAACGGTGCACTAAGGGGAGAGTATAATCCACAGTTTTGGGCCCCTGTGTCATTAATTTCGCGGCAATGATTTAAAACTTATCGTTAATAAGTGTAAAATCAATTGGTCGTTTCCTCTACTCATGGTTTTGGTATCTGAAAACACCACCCTACTCCATCCTCGAAAAGAGCCAGTGATAAAAGTCTTAATCCTTTAGCACCTAAGCGTCCCCACATCCATCCACTGGCAGGATTTTACCCCTCTCCAGCTCCTCTCTGTAGCAGCCCTCCCTTGTAGCAGCCCTCCCTCCTGTAGCAGCCCTCCCTCGTACAGCCCTCCTCTGTAGCAGCCTTCCCCTCTTGTAGCAGCCCTTCCCTCCCCTCAGTAGCCAGCTACCTCTCTCTCTCTCTCTCTCTCTCTCTCTCTCTCTCCTCCTCTCTCTCTCTCTCTCTCTCTCTCTCTCTCTCTCTCTCTCTCTCTCTCTGTGCCATGTAATGCCCATGTCTTTCTTGATATCATCAAGCCATCTAGTTGCCCGTCTGCCAGGAGCTCTGTAGCTATATCTAGGTTGTCATTCTATGCACTATGCAGCGTGACTTGTATTCTATCTTTTCTGTTCAAGTAAGAGCTTGGAAGACATCTGTGTAACCGTATCTCTTTTTTTCTGATCTCTTGGCATAGTATTGGATCTTGTGGTTTGATGTTGCTGCGCTTTTAGATCTTTTAGTGAGCAGGATTTTTTTTCTGTACTCCATTAAAACACTTGTAACACGAAACAATATTTTTGTGCATAGCATGGAGATGGACTCAACTTTTCTGTAGCATTATTCTTGATAGTAGCTGCTGATGCAGATGACTCCATCCTCATCTGTCTTCAATCTTACAGTACAATATTATCTCATCTTTCAGCAACCTCATCTTTGCTAGGCTCTTCACGTAGGAAGTTGGTGGTCTTCCTTGGGACCTTTACCCTCCATTTTGCTCTGAGTTACAAAGTTTATTGCATGACAGCTCTTAATGTCTCATAGAATCTTCAAAATATGGTATTCTTTTTACTTAGCCAGGCTTTAAAATCCAGGTCGTTTTATGCAGGTTTTTTTTTTCCAAAGGACGTTTTGGTTGGTCCGTCTTAGGGTCTAGTTTATTTTTAGAATTGTCTTCTGTAGAACACATGGATTTTTAAAAGTTTGTTTACAACTATAACTTTGAGTCCTTCCTTCATTTTCAAGGTCCAAGGTAGTATTTGTAGTCGGTAATTTGGGCTAATTCTTTCCCAATGTTAGGAATATCGATAATTCTTTGTTTGATTTGAGCAAATGGGACGGGATAGCCTGGTGGTTAAGAGTGATGCACTCGTGATCTTCTGACCCGGGTTCGAATCTCGTTCGAGATTTTTCCTCTGGAGTTAACATTAGTGCCGACTCCACTCCCCCCCACAAGCCCTTCGGAGGAGACTGAAAACCGAAGTCCCGTGTACAAACCCACGTAGAAAATTTGCGCACATGTTAAACCCATTCCGCTTTTCGGAAGAGTAGGCCATTGTGAGCTGGTGGGAAGGGAGGACAAAATTGACAAATTTAACACACAAAGGGACTGGATGTAAAAAAAAAGAAGCATGAGTGCGTTTGTCTTATCCGAAGGGCTTTTGGACTTACGTGTAAGTTTAGTCTTCTTGGAAGGAGTAGGCCATTGTTTGCAAAGGAGATAATTCCAGTGGCAAGGACTCGATGAAAAAGTAGGGTTGTGTGTATATACATACATATTTTTTAAAACTGACAGAACAAAATGTTAAAAAGAAACACTTCTACTCTTATAACAACTATACCATTAAAGAATGTTCAAAGACCTTTTCTTCAGTGGTTTTCTACCGTACAATAAAAAGAAAAATCATTTGTAAGAATATCCAGGGCTTTTTTTTTTTATTTTTTTTTTAAAGTGCATCTGTAGACAAGTAGTTTGGTCATGAAATAACTTTTGCTAGGTTTAATAGGTTAGATTCATGGATTAGTAATACTTGTATTTTAAAAGTATACAAAACTACCTCCTGATGGTACTTGAATTTTTTTGTTGTTCTTTGGCTAGAGCTCAGAGATTCACCAAAAGTGAGATTTTGTATATGTGACCTTTTTTTTTTTTTTTAACCCACCATGAAGGTAGCTGTATTCCGACTTCGGTGATGCCGGGTTTGAAGTTATTTGAGGGCTGGTTTCCCCATGTTCTAGATGAAAGATTGTGAAGTGAAACTGGAATGCAGGCAGTATGCTTCGTTTGTTTTTGTACAGGTGCTTTTTGTGTAAAACTGATCGAGATATTATCAGCCGTATTCCATTTAATCTAGCGTCCCTTGATAAACCTCAATGTCATAAGTTTAGATACTTTTGTGTTAATGGAATCAAATGGTCTTAATAAACTGATAAAAGGAGTCGTATTCCTCCTGCGTCTGCAGGTGTTAGTCAGGAAACGGTTATCCCTACTGGTAGTGCCCACGCTGCAATACTTTGTGAATGAATACTAACTGCAAACTGTTTAAACGTAAAAAGCAATAGCATTTTTCATTTTTTTTAAATGGGAGTGCAAAGGCAGGGAAAAAGAAAAAAAACACCACTCTGTATAATTATGTTGAGTGAATTCCCCCCCTCCCCCCAAAAAAATAAAATAAAAAAATAAATAAAAGGTAGATGTGAGATTAGATGAAAGAATGTAAAAAAAAGAAAATCCTAAAAACACTACCACACACACACTAGAGCAAAAACAAACCCAGACAGATTCAATCACATGTTTACACTGAAGGCACGCAACTGCACACACTCGAGCAACAATAAACCCAGCCGACTGTTCACTGCCGCTGAACATGATTAGAACGCAGGCAGCAATCCACACTCTGGGGCAGTTATTGCTTCAGACAGTAGGGAAGTTTTAATTTACTTTATTTATTTATTCTTTCATTTTGAGGAGAAAGGAATAAGCACTTAACGCCTTTTTTTTTTTTACATCCAGTCCCTGTAATGCAGTTTTTTGTAAATTTTGTCAATTCGTTCCCACTGCACAAGGGGCTATTTTCTTTTCGAAGAGTTTTGTAGGTTTTCACATTGGGTCCTCATTATAGTCTCATCCAGATTTTGGGGGAAGTGGAGATGGAAAGACTAAAATATGGTTAATGGAATACAGAAAAAGAAAAACAGAAGGGACTGAAAGGAAAGGGACAGATATTTTTCAGGGTTTTTTGTGGCCAATGAAGAGAGACTTGTGAAGCATCCACCAAATGAAAAAAAATTACAAAAGTAAAAATAAAGATACAAAACAAAAAAGATGATGCTCCATGATCTGCATGCAACTGAGGCCACACATAAAATAATATATATATTTTTTAAAAAGTGAATGCGCTAAATTTTTTTCTTTAAATTTGTGTTGATCATAATAACTTTTTTCACATAAAATTATGAGGGTTTTGTTATCAAGGACCATTGTTAGGAACATAAATATCTGTATGATTTGAGTATACTGTCCAGAAGGAACAGTTTTTTCATCTTACTTAAAGAAAATGAATGAAAAATGCTTTTATGTTTGCGTATTTTTGACTTGTTTGTTGTTGGGGGGTTTTGTTGCCAAAATTCCAGGAAAACTTTTGTTGGTCCTTCTTTAAACAGTGTGTTAAAGGAAAAAAATAATGACAACCAAAGGAAATGGAAATGGGAACAAAAAAATTGTGCTTTTTTGTTTTATTTTGTTTAATGGCCAAGGAAGAGAGACGTGTGAAGCACCCACAAAATGAAAGACGAAAGTAAAAAAAAACAACACAACAAAAAAACACTAACAAAAAAGATGGTGCTCCATGATCTGCATGCAACTGAGGCCACACAATAAACAAATAAAATTTAATAAGTGAAAGAGCTAAGTTTTAATTTTCTTGAATTTAATGTTGATCATCGTGACTTTTTTCACATAAGATTGTGAGGGTTTTGTTATCAAGAACTATTAGTAGGAAAGAAACAAACTTGTACGATTTTGAGTGTACTTTCCAGAAGGAACATTTTCTCCATCTTACTTAAACAGAGAAAATGAATGTTTTATGTGGCTGTTTTGCTCACTTTTGATTTGTATAATTTTGTTTGCCAAATTGGACGAAAATTTTTGTTTCATCTTTCTTCAAACAGTATGTTAAAGAAAAAAAAAAGAAAATCAAAGAAAATGGAAATGGAACAATTTTTTTTTGTTTTTTCGTTTAAATTTTGTTTTCTTTACTGGCCAAGGAAGAGAGACCTGTGAAGCACCCACAAAAAAAGAACAAATCAAAAATAAAAAAAAAAGGTGCTCCATGATCTGTATGTAGCTGAGGCCACACAAATGTTTTTTAAAAAAGTTAAAAATGAATGAGCTAAGTTTTAGTTTCTTAAATTTGTGTTGATCATCATGACCTCTTTTTTTTTTTTTACATATGATTGTGAAGGGTTTTGCTATCAAGGACCATTGTTAGAACTTGAAATACCTGTATGATTCAGTATAGTGTTCGAATAAACAGTTTTTTTCATCCTACTTAAACAGAGAAAATGAATGAAAAATGTTTTATGCTTGGCTGTTTTTATTTTCAAAATAATTTTTTTTTCTCCAAAATTGGAGAAAAACTTCTATTGCTTCCTATTTAAACAGCGTGTTAAAGAAAAAACCAAACAAAATGGAAATGGGAACAGCATTTTTTTGTTTTTTTTAATGGCCAAGGAAGAGAGACATGTGAAGCACCCACATAAATGAAAAAGTAAAATTA
>CM060342.1:29987264-29989764 GCA_030674155.1 Stramonita haemastoma
CACACACACACACACACACACACACCTCTCTCAAAATTTGATTAAAAAAAAAAAAAGGAGGAGCAGCTGAGCTTAATCTTGAACTGTGTGGTGATCATTTCTTTTCATATAAAATCGTGAGGGGTTTTATTTTCAAGGAGGATTGTTAGGATTGTTATGAACATACTTGAAAGATTTTAGTGTATCTCCAGAATGAATGATTGTTTCTTTAAACAATGCCTTAATGAAAAAAACCTAAACCAAATAAAATGGAAAAGAAAGGAAAAAGTTTTGGACTTGTTTGATTTTTGTTTGTTTTGCTTTTTGTTAACGAACGTTTCTTTTGTACTTTGCTTTAAACAATGTCTTTGAGGGGGAAAAAAATCCAGGAAAATGGAAAGAAAATAGAAAATGTTTTTTTTTAAATACATTTTTTAATATAGCTCTTTTGTTTTGCTTGTTCATGATTTTGGGGGTATTTTTTCAGCCAAGGAAGAGAGTCGTGAGAAACACTCATTGAAATAATAAAATAAGAGAGCTTAGTCTTGTCTTTAAACTTTGGTGATTATTGTCGCTTCTTTTCATAGCAGATTATGAGGGATTTGTTTTCAAAGTGGAATGTTAGGAGGGATTGTTTAGGACTGTTCGGAACTAAACATACTTTTATGAGTCGAGTGTATTGCCAAGAACGACTTAAAAAACAACAACTTTATTCAGTGTTTATTAAAGATTGTAAAAAAAACAACAGAGAAAAGGAAAAGCAAAACAAGAGTTTTTTGGAGTTGATTTATTTTGGTGGCGTTTTTGTTTCCCCAATGAAGAGAGATGTATAACGTATTAGCTATATAACGAAAAGATAATGCTTAACAATCTGTATACAGCGGAGGCCAAATGAAAAACAAAATGAAAATTAAAAAAACCCAACAACAGAGTTAAAATCTTGTATTTTAATCTGTATTGATGTCGTCAATTTTTTTTTTTTCCGAGGATAATGGAATAAGCACTCGTATGCTTTTTTTTTTTTTTTTTTTTACACCTAGTCCCCGTGTATATGCAGCTAGGAGTGTGTGAGGGTTTTGTTTTCATGTTAAACATACCCCTCAGTAGTTAAAAAAAAAAAAAAAGCAACTGCTTGATTTGTCGGGGAAGATTTTCTTTTAAAACATCTTGCGCACACGTTAAATCCTGTTCCGCTTTTCGTAAGAGCAGGTCATTGTGTGCTGGTGGGAGCAGATATTTACAAAACTGCATACACACTGGGACTGGATGTAAAAAAGCACATTAGCACTTATTCCATAATTCTCGATATAAAACAATAAAAAAAAAAAGATAAAATAAAAGACGAAATAGTTACATTGATCATGTATTCTCTTTAAACGAGAGCTTTTTTTCTTCTCTTTTTTGTTATAAACTAAAATACGCTGGAGAATTGTTAGGAACTTATCATACAAGCATGGCTTAACCTTTATATTGTTATATGTTATTGAGGTACATTTTTTTTTTCGTCTTACGTTGACTGCCGTTGTCACAAAGATTCAGTATTATACCTCACACATTGCCGTGATAAAACTACTTAGTATCAAAAGATGTACTTACACAATCGTGATGGCAGTAAAGAGTGTTTTATGTAATAAAGATTGACAAAAAAAAATACTTTGCATGCTTTGTTGTTACTTTGTTTAGGGTGTTGTTACTTTGTTTAGGGTGTTGTTACTTTGTTCAGGGTGTTGTTACTTTGTTCAGGTGTTGTTACTTTGTTCAGGGTGTTGTTACTTTGTTCAGGGTGTTGTTACTTTGTTTCAGGGTGTTGTTACTTTGTTCAGGGTTTGTTACTTTGTTCAGGGTGTTGTTACTTGTTCAGGGTGTTGTTACTTTGTTCAGGGTGTTGTTACTTTGTTCAGGGGTCGTTACTTTGTTCAGGGTGTTGTTACTTAGTTCAGGGTGTTGTTACTTTGTTCAGGGTGTTGTTACTTTGTTTAGGGTTTTGACTTCAGCTTCGTTTTGTGATTTTACATTTTACACCTTTTTCAGTCACGACAGATTTCTCTGCATGACAATTTGGGCTGCTCTCCCCAGGAAGAGCGCGTCGCCACACAACTAGCGCCACCCATTTCTTTTATTTCTTTTCCTGTCTGCAACTGTGTTTGTTTCCCCATCAGAGTGGCTTTTTTTCTACAGAATTTTACCAGAGACAACCCTCTTGTTACCGTGGGTTCTTTTACGTGCGCTAAGTAATTTTGCGTAACACACAGGGTCTCGGTTTATGGTGTCATCTGAAAAACTAGCACTCAGACCACCACTCATGGTCTTATAGATGGGGTATGTACAATTGTGAGATAGCACAATGCCGCATTGTCTTACCAGAGCTGTAGCACAGGTTCGACACCTCATAGCATGGATTCCTACACCACTCAGCCAGACTGTCATCTTTTCCAGTACTGATTGTTTTTATTATGATAGTTAAGACATCTGTCAATGCATGAACAAAACACATGCAGCGTTTTTGTCAATATATTGCAAT
>CM060342.1:29997264-29999764 GCA_030674155.1 Stramonita haemastoma
TATCTTAAGGGAACAACACAGCACAGTATACAGTCCTTAACTCGCACATATTATAAGACAATATCCATACCCATACGAGGAATTCACGTGGTCACATGTCATAGGTACATAAAAAGGATAAACATAAGCATTTCTCACAGAAAATAATAAAACTCAATCATTAAAAAAAGATCTGAAGCTCAATGTTCTAACCAATACAAACACAATATTATCTCAATATAGAAAGTAAACACAAAGAAGCCGGCCTCCTCCCCCCAACCTCCCCCCTACCACACCACCCACCCCCTCTCCCCCAACCACTCCCCTCTCCCCACTAAGTTTGAGTTGTGTTGGGACAAAACATGAAAATATTGATCAAAGTCATTCTACTTTTAAGGCTAAACAAATGATACCACCCCCCCCCTCCCCTAAAATCCTTTGCCTGGTGTATTTACTCATGACTGATGTAAAATAGTTAAGACATTTTTAGATACATGTCAGATTATGGAATTAGGTTTTTCTGCTTGAAAATTATTTACTTTCCTGTCTTCTTAATATTTTTTAAAATTTAATTTACACAGTACTTATCTGTCAGCAACTCTCAAAACTTGTAAAGGGTTCCAATTCTAAAGGGTTTGGTTAATAGAAGAACAGGAAAAGAACAAGAACTAAACATGTTTTATCTGAAGAGTTTTCGGTCTAACTGTCCTTCAGAAGTCAGGTTAAGATCTAAGAAGAATGACGATTGACATGAATGACGCCAGCTTTTTACGTCATTGCTGGCGTATTAAGTGCAAAAAGTCATGAAATATTTCTTAGGAAAAATGACCAATCCAATTCAATCTACTTATGTTGCTTATAGTTATAGCCCCGCCGACCACACAGGCCATATCGGGGCTGTCACCTCGTCACATTTTAAAACTCGTATTAAAACTGCAATTATATACAGAATTAAAAGAGGTATAAAACCATCTTGACTGTCCTTGCTTGTATCGATGCCCTTGTCAAAGGAAAAATGACAATATTTTCTCTAATAATAGAAAATACTATTGAAAAAAACACTACATGTCCTGGCTAGACTATTGTAGAAAGAAAGGGTTAATATTATTCATCATAGTTGTCACAGTACATAATGCGTTGCGCTGCCGTTAAGAGCTTGACAAGTTAGGCCCAGCACATTCGACTTCTACGTGGGATTGTTATCTTTTAAGTCTTTCTGGGAAAAAAGCAGGGAACGGACCAAAACACCAGAAAATAGACAAGATGGAAGCGACAGGAAGAAAAAGAACAAGACAGAAATAAAGAGAGAGATAGAAAAAAAGGGAATTCCAAGTACAGTTTCCGGAAGGTGGGGATGCTAATTAGACTGATAGTACCCTACCCCTCCCATCTCCATATGAGCTATACCTTCACCTTCACCTATCCCGTACCCTCGTGTACCGTGAGGGCAACAATGAAGATTTAGCAACCAGCTTCCTCCACTCCTCGGGTTCTCTGCTTTCCGTAGCAAAATGTTCCACCAAAGGCATGTCCACTTTCTGATGTTGTCTTTTCATCCTTTTCTCTGTCTGTCTCTTCGTCATCCTCTTTTTTACTGTTCCCTGTATGACAGTCTTGGCCAGTCCAGATATTCGTGTGACGTGCTCTACCACTTTAGTTTGCGATTTTTCATTGAAGCCAGGAGATCTTTGTATGTTCTGATGGCGTTTTTTAGTCTGATTTTCACTTCCTCTCTAAGGAGATGTTAAAGATTCTAAAAGGGCAGGAGAGAGCAGACACCCTTACGTACTCCAATTGTGGATCGAACCAATCTCCTATGTTGCTCTCATGGTAGACTGCGCTGGTTGCCTTGTTATAGGACATTTTATGGTTCTGATCAGGTTGGTATTGATGTTATACAACCTCATGGTTGCCCAAAGAGCTGCATGTCAGACTCTGTCGAACGCCTTCTTAAAATTCCACAAAGACATGTTAAAGATCTTGTTGGTGTTGCAAGTATTTCTCACGGAATATTCTAAGATCTGTCTCCACTGCCACTGAAGTAGAGTTTGTGGCCTTCAGGGGTAGAGGTTTTCTCCGAAGTCTTTTTTCCCCAGCGTATCTCACAGAGTTCAAGGATTTTTCACCTGCATCTCTCGGTTTCATATAGAAGTTCTTCCACTGTTCCTGGAGTTCTCAGTGATCTTACATTCTATGTGCCAACTGTGATGTTGTTTCTGGCACGCAGTGATGTTGGACCACCATTCGCATACTTTAACCTCCATCTTGCTGGTCAGCAACGGATGGCGTGGTCCTTGTACCGGGCGATGACCGAGCCGGTATGGAAGCAGCATGGAAGCAAAAACTGAAAAGCATACTTTCAGGAAGCAGTATTGAAGGACAATAATTGTCCTTCAATACTGCTTTCTGAAAGTATGCTTTTCAGTTATTGCTTCCATGAAGAGACGTAACTCCTTGTGGAGCATCTTATGCGCGTCATATTCCAGCTAGCTGCACAGAAATGCATCCACCTCATGTTTGA
>CM060342.1:30004764-30007264 GCA_030674155.1 Stramonita haemastoma
AAAACGCCCCAATAAGCCATAAGTAGGTCATAAAGTGGTCCCAAGTAGGCATAAAAAGAGGCCTCAAGGTTATAAGAAGACCCAATGGACGTCATATGGAGGTCAAAAGGAGGTTATAAAAAGGTCAAAGTGAGGTCCTAAAGAGGTCAAAAAGAGGTTATAAAGAGGTCAAAGTGAGGTGCTAAGGAGGTCATAAGGAGGCCATAAGGGAGGCAAGGTAATGAATGTTTGTTGATGGTGGTACTGACCAATGCAAAGACGTAAAAGTCAAGGTTGCTCTCTCAAGATAGAAACATTGATGACTGGTCAGTTGGGGGATTGTAAAACTTGAAACTTCTGAAGGGCAAAGATGCTTCTGTATTTAGTATGTCAAAAACAGTACCAAGGCCTAGCCTTATGTAAAACCTGTTAACTGTTGTCTTCCTTTCTTTCCATTTCAGACCCTGTCAAGGGTTTGAACTCTTCTCGTTTTCTTTCTCTCTTTTTTTTAAACTTTCTTTCCCATCCCTTTCTATTTTCTCAAAGGGTAGGAACTCTTCTCGTTTTCTTTCTCTCTTTTTTTTAAACTTTCTTTTCCTTCCTTTCCTATTTTCTTAAAGGGTCTGACTCTTCTCGTTCTCTTTCTATCTTTTTTTTATAAAAAAAACAAACACTTTCTTTTTCTACCCTGTCTATTTTCTCAAAGGGGGAAATATGTCTGTTTGATTGCAAGTGATGTATTGTAAAAGAGCAGTCCACTCCATTCAAACTTCCCCATGGCTGCTTTCCAGTGCTATCAACTCTCTCCCAAACAAGGATGGGGGTGGCAAAGCTGCTATGTCCCTGTAGGTATCAAACCTATCAGTGCAGCCTCTCTCTGTGCCGCCTGCTTTGGAAAAGAGGGTCAGATGAAGGGCAGGTGAGAAATGGCTATCAGTTTATGGGTGGCTAGCTCTGGTCAGTCACAGAGACATGAAGGTCCAAGGCTACTGATAATGAAAAACCCAGAAATCAATGCTTGGTCAGATTGAGGAAGGAATCGTAAAAAGTCCGAGTAGATGTCACACCGTGGGATGGGGAGTGTGTTATATGGATGGGATGTGGATTACCCTCAGCTGTCTTCTTGTTTCTCGTCTTTCCATTTCTTTTCCTTATCTTCTCGTCTGCTTTCTGGTTTCTTTCCTTTTCTTCTTCTCTGTTCTGCTTCCTTTTTCTTATTCCTTTTCCTTCTTTCTTTCCTTTTCTTCTTCTCTTTTCTTTTTCCCTGTTCTTCTTCCTTTTTTGTCTTCTTCTGCTGTTTTTCAAGGTTTTTATTTAATTCAATCTACTTTATTATTTTTCATCGTTGTTGTTAGTATATTAGGACCACCTTCACCACGACTATCACCTTCACCACCATTTTCATTATCACCTTCACCACAACAACTATCTCCAGCACCACAGCTATCATCATCATCTTATTCTTTTTCTTCTTCTTCTCCTTTGCAATTATTGTTTACAATTATTCTTCTTTGCATTTCTTTTTTGCAATTGTTCTTCTTTGCAATTGTTCTTCGCAATTGTTGTTGTTGTTGCTGCTGCTGCTGCTGCTGTTGTTGTTGTTGTTGTTGTTGTTATTGTTGTTGTTGTTGTTGTTGTTGTTGTTGTTGTTGTTGTTGTTGTGTTGTTTTCTTCTTCTTCTTCTTCTTCTTCTTCTTTCTTCTTCTTCTTCTTCTTCTTCTTCTTCTTCTTCTTTTCTTCTTCTTCTTCTTCTTCTTCTTCTTCTTTCTTCTTCTTCTTGTCTACTTCCTTAATTCTTCTCCTTTGCATTCTTCTTCTTCATCATCATCTTTTGCTATTACCAAGTCTGGCCTTTTCACAAGAAGCACAAAGATAAGTAGGATTTGTGATGATGACAGAGACAGCACTAACGATGCGAAGTAAAGGAAGAAGAAAGGATGGTTACTGTCAGCAGTAAAATTCATACACAAAAGTTTCCCCGTGTCCCATTGGACACATAGACTATGACAACCTCATTTTGTAGGCATTAAAGACAAAAGTAAAGTTGATCCTTTCACATAAATAGTGCAAGCTCATCTCCACAAGGATAAGTAAATACTTAGAACATAGTAAGAAATATTAACTCACAATAATACGGTTGATTTTCAGCCACCACCATCATCATCATCTTAACAAGTATTGGCACTCAGAACATAACAAGAGGCGAGAGAGAGAGAGATCGAATAAAATGACTGGCTGTATGTACTCTACCAGGACGATCTCTTACACCTAGCACGAAGGTGATAAATTCAGCGGGCGAGCCCACCAGGGATGTGTTTGTTGATGAAAGTGCTCTGTTAGTGTCATACTTTTGATGCATTTCCTGACAGAACACCAAGATTTTCCAGGAGATAGGGGACCAGCTGATGGAGGTGTCTTTCATCTTAGTCTGTGTGAGCCATGAAAAAAAACAGGAGAAAATTGCTGCACAAGCTCCAGGGGGGAATGACGTTTTTGGTGTGATGGGGCCTCCTAACCTTCA
>CM060342.1:30014764-30022264 GCA_030674155.1 Stramonita haemastoma
GGATGAGTGACTTTCAGCTTTACCTATTCTTGCTGACTCGGGCCTAAACCAATCAACTCAAAATAGAAATGTCCAGAAAAATTCTTGCTGACTCGGGCCTAAACCAATCAACTCAAAATAGAAATGTCCAGAAAATTCTTGCTGACTCGGGCCTAAACCAATCAACTCAAAATAGAATGTCCTGAAAATACTTACTGATTCAGACCAATCAACTAAAATAGAAATATTTAGAAGAAAGGATTCAGTAAAGGACATGCCATACTACAAGTTTAGTTGAATAGAAGACTAAACCTGAGCAAGCTCTCTCAGGTGTTAATCACATGACTGTCTCAAGTGAGCAAGGCACACTTGCTAACCCTCCAGCTATCCTACTAGGTCTACAAGGACCACACAAAAGATCCTTACTGCAGACCTGGTTGACAAAGGCAATGGAAGACAAAAGCCAGCCACCAGCCCTGGGGGCTAAAGTAGGTCAAGAAGCCTACATGTCTCTGAGTTGACTACTCAAGTTTGTTTGGTCCCAAGGAGATGGGTCTACTGGCCACCCAAGGAAAGTGCTTCCTCAAGCACAATAAAATGTATGGGTGACAGCACCATGAGCCCTAGCGTGTGTAGGAAAGGGTTGCAGTCTATAAAAGGTATGGGTGACAGCCACCACGAGCCTAGGTGTGTAGGAAAGGGTTGCAGTCTATAAAAGGTATGGGTGACCAGCCACCCACGAGCCCTAGCGTGTGTAGGAAAGGGTTGCAGTCTATAAAAGGTATGGGTGACCAGCCACCCACGAGCCCTGGCGTGTGTAGGAAAGAGCTGTGGTCTATATAAAAAGTATGGGTGACCAGCCACCCACGGTATCTGGCGAGGGTTATACAACGTTTTTATGGTCTAATTACTCCTTTATTTACAGACATAAAATCTTCATATTCGGTGGAATTATGCACAAATATATAATAAACAGTCATAAAATTTGAGCTTGACGAAATTAAAACTGACAAAGTTATGATCATTTAACTGAGAGTCTGGGTAATTTTTCACCCACGGTGTCTGGCGAAGGTTATAACTAATTTGACGTACAGAAAGATTACTGCTTCGAAACTGAATTGACGTACAGAGAGATTACTGCTTTGAAATTGAATTGACGTACAGAAGATGACAGTTTTGGAATTTGATTAATATCTAGAAGACGACAGAATTGGCATACAACAGCGTATAGTTCTGGTGTTCCACAAGGCCCTGTACTCGGACCTTTGCTGTTTCTTCCATAGTTATGTTTTTGATATTATTGATGGTATTGAGGCAGTTGTAAAACTATTTGCTGACGACACTAGCACATTCCTTGGATTCAAAACAGGGTCATGTAAGAACAGAAATTTCCAAAGCCTGATCTTGAAGAAATTACAGTGTAGGCATTGATATAGAAAATAGAATTTGTTCAACTAAAAGAGAACTGATGACTATTTACAATACAAATCTAACATTATCCACCTACATTTAGTTTTCCAGTTTTGAAATTGAATTGATTTACAGAAAATTCCGTTTTTCAAATTAAATCATTGTACAGATTATTGCAGTTTTCAAAATGGATTGATGTAAGAAGATTGCAGTTTTCACATTGAATTGATGTACAGAAGATTGCAGCTTTCAAATTGAATTGATGTACAGAAGACGACAGTTTTCAAATTGAATTGATGTACAGAAGATGACAGTTTTCAAATTGAATTGGTGTGCAGAAAACGACAGTTTTCAAATTGAATGTGTACAGAAGATGAACAGTTTTCAAATTGAAATGATGTACAGATGATGACAGTTTTCAAATTGAATTGGTGTACAGAAGATGACAGTTTTCAAATTGAAATGATGTACAAATGAGTCGAGTTTGAAATAGATTTTTTTGTCGTTCCTCGGTTAAAGCCTCGAAGTTCACCAATGGTGAGAATTGGGTGTATACGAAAGTTTTCTCCCTCATTTAAAGTAGCCGCATTTCGACTTCGGTGATACAGTTGGGAATAATATCTACACATTTGTCCAGAACACATACACACTTGTCTTCAAGTTTAAAAAACTGCAGTCTCCTATACAGCAATTTTCTAACTAAAGTGATTTTCAGAAAATAATAGTTTTGAAATTGGATTGAAGTACAGGTGACTGGAGTTTACTTCCACTGAAGAGCGGTACACCAAAATTCCTCTCTTTATGTTGGTGGTGTGCCAATTTTCTGTTATCATTCCATACACTTTGTCATAATAATTCAAATCTTGATGAAAGTCCAGAAAATGACTTGATACCATTTGGATCAACAGAAAACTGCTTAACAACACTTTGAATGACTATTCGGTTAGAAATAACTCATTCATACGCCACTTGAAGTCCAAGAAAGACTTCTCTGCTGAGAAATTCGGGCTGCTCTCCGATTCTCGGAATGAGCGCATCGCCACAAGAGCAGCATGCGCCCATAAAAGACTAGCACCCAGCACAGCACTCACGGTCTAGTGGGTGGGTCGGGAGGGGGGTGGTGGTAAAATTTCGGGCACACACGGGGATTGAACTCAAACTCGGATCATACCCAGACTTTTCGCTTTCTAGGCCCGTGCGTTATGTTACCTCTATAACATCTTGCGCACACGTTAAATCCTGTTCCGCGTTTCGTAAGAGTAGGCCATCGTGTGCCGGTGGGAACAGATGGCAAGGTTTACAAACTGCATACACACGGGGACTGGATGTAAAAAAAAGCACATGAATGCTTATTCTCGATATAAAAGAATAGATAGATAAATAAATAAATAAATAAATAAATAAATAAATAAATAAATAGACCACCGATGTACTGCTGGATACATGAGTCTGGGTTGTCATTTTTATCTGTAAACGTTGCGCAAGATGTTCTGTTGTTGTTGTTGTTGTTGGTTGTGGTGGTAGTGGTGGTTGTTGTGGTAGTGGTGGTGGTGGTGGGGGGGGGTGGGGGGTTATTGTTGGTGGAGTAACGTTGTCACACACAAGCTGCACGGCTCATTACGGCTGCAGAGTGCTACAAGTCACTTAGCACTGCAGTTAACAGGACGTGTCGTGCCGTGACTAATCCAGGTCACGCTGGTCAGCAATCTCTCTGGCTCATTTGTTCTCGACGACAGTGTTGGCTGCCAAGTCAAGTCAAGTCAAGTCAAGTCAAGTCAAGTCAAGTCAAGTCAGTCAAGTCAAGTCAAGCCAAGTCAATTCCTTGTGTTCCTATCGTAAAGATCAGTCATTACTCTTAGTTCTGGGACAACAACCAAAAAATATGGGAAGATTGTGATACAGAGAGGAGGGAGGGAGGGAGGGAGGGAGAGAGAGAGAGAGAGAGAGAGAGAGAGAGAGAGAGAGAGAGAGAGAGAGAGAGAGAGAGAGAGAGAGAGAGAGAGAGAGAGGAGGGAGGAGAGAGAGAGAAGAGAGAGAGAGGAGAGGAGAGAAGGAAGACAGAGAGAGAGAGAGAGAGAGAGAGAGAGAGAGAGAGAGAGAGAGAGGAGAGAGAGAGAGAGAGAGAGAGAGAGAGAGAGAGAGAGAGAGAGACAGAGAGAGACAGAGAGAAGAGAGAAGAGAGAGACAGGAAGACAGAGAGAGACAGAGAGAGACAGAGACAGACAGAGACAGAAGAGAGAGAGACAGACAGACAGACAGACGAGAGGACAGACAGACAGACAGAGACAGAGACAGACAGACAGACAGAGAGAAACAAAGGTATATATTTTGCTGAATCATTTCAGTTGAATTACAAAACCCTTTCATAAACTGTCCTTGGAACAAGCACAGTGTTGAAAACTAATTATAAAGAGCTTTAACAAGTGTCTTGGGTTACGTGTAAAAGAGAACATTTATTTTGTTTTTATCTGTTTTAGACCATTTAAGTCACGGCAGATTTCTCTGCGTCAAATTCGGGCTGCTCTTCCTGGGAGAGTGCGTCGCCACAAGTGCAGCACCACCCATTGTAATTTTTTTTCCCTTGTCTGCAGCTGTCTTCAATTTTTTGCTTCCCTATCAGAGGGGATCTTTTCTCCAAAATTTTACCAGGGACAACCCTTTGTTGCCGTGGGCTCTTTTACGCGCGCTAAAGAAGATGTGTAACACACATGTCCTCAGTTTTTCGTCTCGTCCGAAAGACTGGCACCCAGATCACCACTCATGGTCTAATGGATGGGAGGGGTGGGGGTGGGTGGGGTGGGGGGGGGGGAGTTTGGGACCCAAACGAAATCTCAAATAAAACAGCTTAAACAAAGCCTTTTTTTTAAAGTAGTATTAGTCTTTAAATTAACGTCCATGCACAGTTTGGGATTTGGACAAATCACAAACTTTGTTAAGTCTAAAAGACATAATTTATGATCTCAAATCAAACAGCTTTAACATGTAATTTTTGTTAAGTCAAAAACCCTCAACATGGTCTCAAAATCAGCATCATCTCCTCAGCAGAGATACAGGCGGCTGAAAGTCGGGGGGGGGGGGGGAGGGAGAGGGGTGGGTGGGTGGGTGGGGGTAAGGGGCTGTCAAAATAAACAGCATCCTTAACCTTCTGAAAGAATTTTTCTGCGAGGAAAATCCCTCTTTTTTTTTTTTTTCTTTTTTTTTTTTCTTTTTTTACAATTTAAGAGACCAGTCAGTCTTATGAATCTGCTTCACTCTCAAGAAGAAGAAGAGAAGAAGAAGGAAGAGAAGAAGGAAGAAGAAGAAAAAGGGAAGAAGAGAAGAAGAAGAAGAAGAAGAAGAAGAAGAAGAAGAAGAAGAAGAAGAAGAAGAAGAAGAAGAGAAGAAGAAGAAGAAGAAGAAGAAGAGAAGAAGAAAAAAGAAGAAGAAGAAGAAGAAGAAGAAGAAGAAGAAGAAGAAGAAGAAGAAGAAGAAGAAGAAGAAGAGAAAAGAAGAAGAAGAAGAGCATGCACTCGATGCAACGCCCCACCCCACCCCGGCCCTGGACCTTCCCCCCTCCCCCTCTTTCCCCCCTCTACCCCCCCTCCCCCCCCCCCCCACCACCACCACCATTCTCCCTCCTTCAGGGAAGAATGTGACCAGTGAGTGAGTGGTTGATTGCAATAGAAGATTACTGCGCAGAAAATTGTCCTCAGGGAAGTCTGAAAGGCATGTAGGGCTGTCTTCTTCGGTATGTCTTCTGGAACTGAACTGGTAACGTTAGATGGTCAGTTCAGTCAGGGTCGATGATTATAGAGTGAGGATGGGGGGATGGTGGGAGGGGTGGGAGGGGAGGGGAGGGAGGGGTGGAGGGAGGGGGGGGACTAGGGTAAGGATGCTGGAAGGGGAAGGTGGAAGGGAGAGGAGGGAGAGGGGTCTGTTGTTGCCCTCTTGCGCTTGTGTTAGCATCAACTGAAGCATGGTTCAGTTAGGTAAGTGTTTGCTGTCGTTGTTGTTGGTGGTGGTGGTGGAGGAGGTGGTGGTGGTGGTAGTGGTAGTGGTGGTGGTGGTGGTGGTGGTAGTGGTGGTGTGGTGGTGGTAGGGTGGTGGTGGTGGTGGAAGTGGTGGTGTTAGTGGTGGTGGTGGTGGCGGTGGTGGTGGTGGTATTGGTGGTGGTGTTGGTGTTGGTGTTGGCAGTATTGACGGTGGTGGTGGAGGTGGTGGTGTTGGTGGTGATGGTGGTGGTGGTAGTGGTGGTTGTGGTGGTGGTGGTTGTTGTTGTTTGTGGTGTTGGTGTTGGTGATAGTAGTGTTAGTGGTGTTAGTGCTGTTGGTAGTGGTGGTGGTGGTGGTGGTGGTGGTGGTGGTGGTGGTGGTGGTGGTGGTGTGGTGGTGGTGGTGTAGTGTGATGGTGGTGGTGATGGTGGTGGTAGTGGTGGTGGTAGTAGTGGCAGTGGTGGTAGTGATGGTGGTAGTGGCGATGGTAGTAGTAGTTGTGGTGGTGGTAGTGGTGGTGGTAGTGGTGATAGTATTGGTGGTGGTATTTTGTAGGGGATTTTCTTTTCATTTTTTGTCACCAACGCCACGACAAGTTAATGCCACCACCACCTCCACTTTCATCGTCATCGATCATCATCATCATCATTCATCATCATCATCATCATCATCATCATCATCATCATCATCATCATCATCACATCACACCACCACACACCACCACACCACCACCACCACACCACCACCACCACCACACACCATCCCCATCTTTTTCTTCTTGTTCTTTCTACTACTACTACTACTACTACTACTATACTACTTACTACTACTACTACTACTACTACTACTACTCTGCTGCGCTGCTGCTGCTGTGCTGCTGCTGCTGCTGCTGCTGCTGTTTTTTGCTGCTACTTCTACTACTACAACTACAAAAGCAACTACTGCACGCGCCCGCACATGCACATTTAATGCGAGAGTATATCTATCTATCTATCTATCTATCTATCTATCATCTATCTATCTATCTATCTATCTATCTATCTATCTATCTATCTATCTATTATCTATCTATCTATCTATCTATCATATCATCATCATCATTATCATCCATTATCCTCGATATAAAAAAATCAATCAGTCAATCAATCAATCAATCAATCAACCAACCAGCCTATCTATCTATCTATCTATCTATCTATCTATCTATCTATCTATCTATCTATCTATCTATCTATCTATCTATCGATCTTCGATCTATCTATCTATCTATCTATCTATCTATCTATCTATCTATCTATCTATCTATCTATCTATCTATCTATCATCTCTCTCTATCTCTCTCTCTCTTCTCTGTTTGTCTGTCTGTCTGTCTGTCTGTCTGTCTATCTCTGTCTGTCTGTCTGTCTGTCTGTCTGTCTGTCTGTCTGTCTGTCTGTCTATCTATTTGTGTCTGTGAGTCTCAGAATGTTTGTATCTGCGTTCTACTCTGAACTAAATGTAGGTATGTTGTCATCTTGTCCCTGTCTATGGGTCTGTGTGGTAAGAGGCATCTTTAAAAGGAAATCTTGTTCACATTGAAACTAGACCCTTTCCTTGCAAGACACTGAAGACAGACTGACACACTTTGTTTAAAAAAAAAAAAAAGAAAGAAAGAAAAGGGGAAATTTTTGTTCATATCCTTGAACAGATTGAAAGACAACCAGCTCCCACAAGAACAGAGGCGGGTGGGGGATGGGGGGTGGGGGGTGGGGGAGGTGATGGAGGAGATGTGGTTGTGGGGGTGGGGGTGGGGGTGGGGGGGGGGCAGCACGTGTTTTGCCACGATGTGTTTTTGTTTACACGTGAGGTGAGACACGTACGTCGCATGAAACTTGTCTACAGTATGCTGCTGCTGCTGCTGGTGCTGGTGCTGGTGATGACGATGAAGGAGAAGAAGAAGAAGAAGAAGAAGAAGAAGAAGAAGAAGAAGAAGAAGAAGAAGAAGAAGAAGAAGAAGAAAGAAGAAAAGAAGAGAAGAAGAAAATAATCATAATGATGGTCATAGTAAAAAAATATCAATAATAACACTATTATTATTTATTATTATTATTATTATTATTATTATTATTATTATTATTATTATTATTATTATTATTATATT